>CAJQUW010001604.1:0-75237 GCA_907163375.1 Prostheceraeus crozeri
ATTAAACAGAATATATTCAGAATTAAAGGTTCGTGAGGAATTATTCACAGATACATGTGCGCCATTATCAGTGTTGATCGGATAATATCCTTACCATATTTTGCATCACACAAAATCCTGCAATAGTACATTGTACGACGTACACACATCTTGAAAGCTATGCCGTGATACAATCTCTTAAACGTCACTGATTCCTTGTAGTCAAGTGTGCGGACATGTGACGAGATTGTTACATAAACATCAAAAACAAGAAGTGTCAAATGAAAGGGAAACTTAAATGATATGTAAACCTATTTGAAAAATCAAAATGCGTGAAAAGTGCTAAATAAGTAAAATTGCTCAACACCAACTTCTGACATCGAGGGCGACGTCCTGTATGGATGAAAGGCCATGTGTATGACACACGTGTGAGAAGATGCATGATATACAGCAGTGAAACATGACTTGAAAGTCGAAGATAAGCGAAGCATGGAGACAGCAGAACGCAAAATGATGCGTTGCATGCTGGGCGTATCCTTGAAGGACAGGTTCGCTTCTTCCATGCTTCTTCCATGCTTCTTGCAATAGAAGACATCGGGGCCGTCTTAGATGTCTCGGGCATGCTACCCGTTAGCCTGAGGACAGTTGTGTCAAGAAGGCGCATGGCATGGACCTACCGTAGTCAAAGCCGAGAGGCTGCCCTAATAAGGCGTGGTGCGAAACTGTACTTTCTGATTGCAAGGATTATAATGGTCGAAAAACGAAATAGTAAAGTAAGTAACAATTCGTTGGCCTATACGAGTTTTGTTAATTCTGTCAGCACAGCGATGACAAAAATGCAACTCACGTCTAATTACACATTCTTGCGAGGCAAAGTTTAAGGGAGGATATGTATACATGTCGTGCAGTTATTATTAACATATAGAAAACTTTCAGTAGTCCTGAAAGACTAATTGTAGCGTACAGTCGGCAAAGACCAGTTGTAATTAAAGTTCACTGAACTATTAAGAAATGTAAATGTTGATGCTGGAAGTAATCTGGAGCTTCAAAACATCTCAGAACCCTAGAAAGATGATAAATGACTAAATAAAAGAGGTGTTAATTCTAATAGCCCTACTCCCAACCTCGCAAGATGCCTAGAACGGCCACAAATTACGCTTGAAATTTGTTTCTTTGAAAAAAACTTCAACAATTTTTAGAAGTCATTATTTAGTTAACTGATTTTCACTGCTATGCTATAGAATTTCATGTTATCTGTTTTTACTGAACATGATCAAAGATTGCAAATTGAATTTATTTCGATTCTTATGACCTATACCTACTGATGATATATTGCCTGACCGAATCGCAGGAGGGATTGATGAAATAAGCAAATTTGGTGATCGACATGGGCAAGCGCAGTGGATGAACAAACCATTTTGACAAACGCTAAAATTATGGTTCAAACATTCTAGGATTTTCAAGCATTTGCATATTTTCAACAAAATTGGAAATATTGTTATTGAAACAGTTGATAAGTATGTGGAGGAAGGATGTAAAATAATAAAAAAATCATTTTGAAGAATTATGCAATGAAAGTAAAAAATCATCTTATGTGACGCTTTAAAAAAGAGCAAACCTTTCTAATGAATATTTTTGAAATGCTTACTTACACATTCGATAATGAATCACAGTGGTGAATTTGCTCATGCATGTAGGTAAGTAATAAAAGTAAATAACATAAGTTTGTTCAATGTAAATTCAAATGCAATTCTGCAAATTCTTTATCACTGAAAAGCATCAATTGCTAATCTTTGCATTATTGGAGAATTCGGAATTACCTGCTATTATGGGATGACCAGCCAACGTCTTGCTGTCTTCAATTATACTTGATTACAAGTAAGTCTTTCGACAAAGAATTTTTGTACATTAATGAATTTTGTGTTTCTTCAATATTTGAATTTCTGCAATTCATTGATTATGCATGTCATTGCATGCAACATTTTGGCTGCCCCTTCAATAAATATTGTGACTTGAATTCTTACTTTCGGACGAGGCATGTCCGTCCAGAAGTGCCTTCAGTCCATGATTGTTTTTCTGTGAGCTACATGTGAAACATGCATGCGAAAACTATATGCGAAAACTACATGTGTAATGTGAAAATATTTATGTTGTTGTGCTTCTGCGAAGCTGCCACCAGATTCAGCTTGTCAATCTTGTTTTGACAATGAACCTTTTTGATATTTTGCATTCAAAAACATCAAGCCTCATAGCAAATGTCGCGCAGGCTGCGATCACAAGTTTGATGACATATAACAGTCAAAATCAGTTACTGACATGAACACGAAATTGGAATTTAAGTGCAAAGTATATTCAACACATTAATTATATTTTGCTTATTTTGCACTTAAATTTCAACTATGTTGCCAATATAATTTTGTGCAAAATCTTTTGATTTATCCAAAAGAACACAGTAATCGTGTTTTCGAATTTTGACTGGTCACATAGAAAATTTTGAATTTCTTTGTTCTTAGTTTCCTCTTTTCATTAACATAACGAGAGTTCTTCTCATGGAGCAAAAGTGCTTAGCTAAACTATATGAACACATGTGTGTATCAGGGGTGTGAAGTGGGTTTGAAGCTTCAGTATTCACATGCATTGTAGTCAACAGCATTTCTTTGTGCTCTCAATAGGAAAATTGGTAAATAGTGGTTGCAGTGGCAAACATGCAGTCTTGAGTCATTTTCTATGCGTATGCCAATGTACTTTTTTGGCTAAAAGGTATTTCTTCTTAACGTGTGACCTTGTTTATGAGGCATCGCTGTAGAGACCATTTATTGCACACTGACAAAAAGTCACATAAATATTAATGCATACAAATGGTTCAACTCCTCTTTCATTGTCAAGAAACCTTGACCCCCTGAAAACATCTCAAATCAACCTTATGGTACTTCGCTTATAGCCAGCATAGCTCATGTACTCATTTCATGATTGAAATGTATTGTCTAAGTCAACGTCACCACAGCTCTTTCTTGACCGTCGGTTCTGGTAATGGAATGCTCCACATAGCCATTCAATCATTGCATTATCGTCTCCCTTCCATCAACCGTGAGTTGCTGTTGAGCAATTGATTTAACTTAACTTGCTGTTGAAACTCAACTAAATGGTCAAATTGCGGAACAATCAGGGTTAATTTAGATCAGTGGTTCTCAACCGGGGCCCGTGGCCCTCCAAGAGGGCCACGAGAGGACCTCCGAATATAGACTAGTATGTAAGGCCTACATAGCAAACATGTTTTGTTTTGTACTAAATCAGTTGAGATTTCACGCTCGTGAAACACATGTGTATAGCCACACCACCGTACATTAAGTGAGGAAATTGCGTGAATATCATTGGACAAGAAAACAATAAGATCACAGATGTGTGCGTTGGGAGAAGAGAATTTAGTCTTAATCAAAACTAAATATAGAAATCGCCTTGATGTTCGGAGTGACATCCGCATATCTACTTCAAACACAAAACCAAATATCAAAAAGCTTGTGCTTAAGGGACAAGAACAGAAATTCCATTGAATCCTTTGGTGTTACTTTTTCTGTGTAATTGTTCTATCATATTTAATTTAGATTATTGTTCATAATAGTTTGTTTTTATTAGAAGCGGATATTTGATTTTTTTAGCCCACCACTTACAAATTTAGAGAAAAACCGAAAAAATCGAATGGCCTTTTGGCCTACAGCATTGTCTCAAAATTCACAAGTCTCTTCAAAATATAGTACTTACATGTACATTAAACGTAGATCAACTTAGAAATGAAAATAGAGCATCTATTGTAAAATATAAATCAAACATTGACATGAGGTGTATCAAGGAAATAATGAAAACATACAATTTGATAGCATCGTAGCAAAGAAAATGAAAGAAGAAATAATTAACTATCAAATCAATTAACTATCAAATGATTAACTGAGAAGGGGGCCATGGAACATAAAAGGTTGAGAACCACTGATTTAGTCAAACCAGGGCGTTTCATTATACACGTAATAGTTACCAGCAATAAGAGCACAAACGCTCTATACGCATTACCAAGTTTCTGAAGAAAATTGTATGGACAGTGGACATTCAGTGAGAACCCATTGTCGACCGCCCTTTGTACATATTATGCATGTGCATATTGTCATTGCTATGGCGCGTATACATCATTCCTGGTAGTCATGAAAAGGTTAATCTAAAACTCAATTAACTTGAGCAAATTGAACATTTGTAATTTGGCAAGTACAAACAACCGCTTTACAAGATTTGAAGCAATTAAGGCCATTTTGTGGTCAGATTATCAAGCTTCACCTGATTTGACCTCGCTTTAGGCATTATGGGGCTTGTAATTCCTTCAACTTTTACAAGTAGTGGCGCTTGTTGTAAAACACTTGTTTGGCATGTAATACGGCTAATTGCAGCCACTGTGAGTGGCAAATTTTGCTATTTTACTTAACTTTTCAGCATCAATCAAACCTGTCAAAGGAGGTAAATGACAGCTATGAATGATTTGTTTTGAATCTATTTCGAATATCAAATTGGACCAGGTCACGATAATCAGTGTCTGGAATCGGTTGGTGAATGATGCAGCGTCATGCCGGCTTGATTTGACCTACGGGAGCAATTCATGCCCAACAAACTAAAGTGGTTATCAGATTTAACTATTCCGTTCATAAGTCGGTGTTGGTCAAATGAAATGAAATCAAACTTACGTTCTTTGACAGATGTTTTCATGTCTATCAGGGTTTCGAAGCTGGAGCCGAAATTTCTGAATTTTCATGAAACCGTCTGTTGGAGTCGTGTCAAATGTAAATTTCAACAACCACATCACCGAAGAAGTCGATATATTACCACATAAAATGCCTCTGACTGATCTAGTAATATATCTCAAACTCTCAATCCCTCTTAACTCAGTCATTTTCGGCTATCGTACCTTTACATATGGACAAATGCAGTCTTTTTGTATGACTACTGATTATTAAATCCATAAGTAATCATGTCAATCAGCACAATTAGCATGCTGATTGACAAATTACATCATTGAGCAAATAATTGATGCAATGATTTAAATGTCTGATCAGAGTAGCCTCCATTGGCATGCGATCTATATTTGCAAATAATTATCCATTGTTTAACCTTGTATATTTGTAGATATTTCATTTTATGTAACCATGCACCTGTTTGTCAGACTGTGTTTCAAACTTACCATGATTCTTAATGATACAAGGAAATAGAAAATTGGAAAGCGGGACGGCCTCCACATTTTTGAAATTGTCCCGCATTTTGGCAATAAAACTTCTTAATGACAGGGATTCGCGATGCCAAACTGGCTAAATGAAGGGTTAAAATTCAACCCAATTGCGAACAAGAAAGGAAATGCGGAAGATATTTCTTCGAATAAAATCATTCAAACGCACAAGTGAAGAGTCACTCAACAGTCCTAGGTTGCTTCAGATGTGATAATGAGGAATTAAGACGACTTGCAGATGCCTGAACATTTCAAATGTTTAGAAACGGACAGTGAAATGATTACCTAATGTGCCATTAAAAAAGGTTCATTGAAGCCGTATTTGCAATACATTTGAATTTCAGATACTTTATGATGTCTATGGTAAAATCACAACTAGAAGCGGGTCCGAGGGACTGAGTTTGTGCGGGTCGGACTGCAGCCTGAAATATCTAGCACCCATGCGGATATTTACTATGTCTGACATTTATTATTTCACATGAAATTATGCTGGATGGAATCAGGAATGCTTTGATATTAAACCATTATAACTATATTGCATACAGAATTTTTCGGTCAGCATCCACAGACCATCTTCAAGTAAAAAGGGAAGAAACTTGATTAAGAAACCCTAGTGAATATAAAACCATACTGAAACCCCGGATGTGCATGGGGAGTGTGGCTCCTTGAGACCCCAGGGGAAAATAGGGGAATGATGATAACGGCAAAATGCGGCAGTGGGTCAAATCGTCCTCCCGTCAGAATGGATAGGTTCAAAATTCATCGCACCCATATTGCAAGTGTCTCTAAGGTATCTTCTGCTGAAATGACACAATGATATCTGCGAATATAGGTCTCAATCAGTTTATATGCTCTCCTTTAATGAAGAAAGTGTTGATATACATGTATACTACTGTATACTATCAATGGCTAGTAATACGCAAGAATCTACATGTTTAATATAAAGTGTTAAATTTGTAGCTAAATAAATAACATATAACGTCTTTCGTTACAGGCTACAGTACACATATGACATTGACTCAAAGGTAAAACATCGGAAATAGATAATGTGTTATTTTATTCGAAAAACACTCAGATTCCACAGGAAAATGAGAAACTACCCATCTTGTCTATCTTACAGTAGTCATTTTACCTTTGATGGTGTTGTTTCTATATATGGTGTATTCAGATGGACGTAACAAGCATATTGTTTCATATTTTGACGGTTGTCCAGGTTTTCACTCCTACAATGAAGTCAGACGATCTTCAAACTGCTGCCAGTCCTGAAAACCAGTTTCCATTATGATTAAACCAGTTCTACCATCTAAAGTGCGCAATAATGACGTAGGAATCACAATGCAGATAATTAAGATAATATCGAGTACTACACACTTAAGACTAGCTCATGCAAATTAAATGATATTCATTTGGCTAGGTTGTCCTGTCCATAACATATCCTATGCTTGCTTGACATTTCTTGTAAATCTGCAGATTCATTATCAAGTCCCATGATTATGCAATTGACACCTGAGAAAATTCGTGACAATGAGGCAAGTTTGCAGAAATGTTGATGAGAGCGATTGAATCTTGACATATGTAAGCTCTTTTACAAGCAATTTAGTTAAATATTTACTTTGATAAAGTCATTTTGTGAAGTGTTGAAATTGCCCTTCGCAAAAGAACTGATGGACTACTTTAAGAGAGAAAGAACCGAACACAAAAACAAATAGATGAAAATTGATAACATAGAATCCAACAAGTGTTCAAAGTTACACAAAAAAAGTGCGGAGAAATTTCCTGTCGATTGCCTCGGAAACCTCAAATCAATAAAAAAAATATCAAGGAAAGATTGAATAATTGGCAAAGCTGGTGTGATGAATAGATTACACAAATAAACAATATTCAAGAGGTGATATCCAATAGGCAATATCCAAACAATATATTTAGGGCAACGATTAAGACTTTAAAGGAAGAATTCAGATGATGCTGCAAATAGTGGACCGTCAACACCTTCAAAATGAAAACGTAAAAGTGTAAGCCAATGTAAGAAAGGTGAGCTGAGCTTAGTTTCCAATTTGAAACAAAGCGGAACTAGCGGGGTTTCCTTAAGTGTAAATATTTTGTGTTAGATGTGTATACACTTTTTAATGAAATTCGTTTAGTCACAAACTGCATCCTATCAGGGAGAGAGACGCAACTTTTCAACATGACGGATCACATCCTGTTGTCGGCAGTACTGTACATGTTTTAAGCTTCCCTCATGGAAAATCAAGTATATAACTGGATTACTTTGACTGTTCTGACTTAGAAAATATGAAATCAATAATCAGATGAATTTTTTATAGAAATCTGTCAATATGCGGTTTATTATCATCAGAAGAAATCAATCGATATTAAACATTTAATGAATGACACTTAGTGGGATATCCCTTCATTTCGACTGAGAGTTCTGTATATATACTGAATAGAAAGAGGTTAAAGACTGAATTTTGGTGTCAAATTACTGAATAATTGACTAATTCTAAGCTTTTTTGATAGGTCAAATATCAGCACATTTTTAGAGCATTATGCAAACCTAATTATTTATTGTTCTACATTATCACACGCCTTTGTAAACATGCTCTATACTATACTTTGTCACGCCTCCTTGCTTTACAGTAGCTAAAAGCTTCAATGAAGATCTGTGTGAAGTGGTATGTCAAATACTGACCTCATCTATTTATTACTCAAACTGTCATGTGATGCTTTCAAAGGTCATGCTCCACGAGCGATTCCATGTGACATGCAGATGACATGGGTGTGATAGTGTCAAATGAATGACCGACCACGCTAGTCTGACTCATGTGATGAGTCTCATCTGGGTCCTTTGAGATTAAAATAATCTGTACTCTGTTAATCTGTTAATACCGTTCGTTGAATAACCGGGATCTTTGGACCACGTTTGTTGTGTTCCAATGAACAATTCCAAAGAGAATTGCTGGGTCACGTTTGACGCTCGTCGCCCATTCCGATGCTGCAGAAAAATGTTTTATTTTGTTCGATGAAAAGCAATTCGAAATTTGAATTTGAAAGTTCAGAATATAACCTCTTAGACAAGATCTTTGGCTACATTCATCCATTTCACCTTGTGAAATGAAGCAACTCGTGTACAGATAAGAATTAATGCATACATTATATATATTTCAGTCACATAGTGACAATCTCTTGCTACAAAAGAATTTCTCGATTAGATGTAAATGAGCATTGAGAATCCGATTACCCAGGATTTATGAAAAGGGAATTGATGCATCATAGAAAGAACGTGAAGATGAAATATCATAGAAAGTTAGTGGACAGTCATCAATAAGGATAGATTGTTGCAAGAAGCAGAAGTGATGACATGAAAAAAAAACAGGGAAGTGGTCCAACAGCAATGGGTTATGAAATCTCTTGTTTGCGCTACTTGCATCCAGGCCTGTAGCCAGGGGGTCTTCACCCCTGAGAGTGAGATACATGTGCATTGAAATAACGCGAACATTAAAAAATCTTTTAGGGTAAAATGTCATCACCAGATATCAATATATCTTACCCAACAAACTAGCGGATTTCCGACGGAAGGCCGACGGAAGCCCGCGGATCTTACGGACTAGAAGCGGATTTCCGTTTGTGGTCCGTGTAATCCTTTGTTTGTCGGGTAGCCTCATGATAAACTGAAATATTGTTTTTTATACATCAACAAACTGAATGTTCTGACCTGAATGTTCTGTCCAACATGTGCATGCATTGTATTTTAGCTTCACGCATCAGTGTATTGTCGCTGAACCGTTTCATGTGCATTATGGGCCTACAATTGCTGCCCACTGAATAATCTAATAAGCTAGTGTCTTTTGAGTTACCTTAACATACACGTAATACAATCTGGCAGCTATAAATCCGTTTTTGAATTGCTCAAATAGAAGTTGACCGCTGGTTACTGAGAAAGCCTTTTGTGGTTGAAAATTGCGTGACTGAATAGCTTATCATTGATGAATAACACATAGTAGGATAACAGCAAGTTGAAATTATCCCTTAGCAGCATTTTCTCATAAATCCAATAGTAGTATATCCAACAGTAGTCATAAATCCATAAATGCACTCTTGAACAAGGCGGTTGCCCGCGAAAATTTGAGAATTTTAGTAATACAGCAGCTTTGGCTATATTACACTGGTGTGTTTTTCTTTTGGATAGTAGGATAAATTGATAGTTACCAGTTATTATTTACCTTCTGTAAAACGGATAGAAAGAAAAAGTTAATTTTGCTTTTAAAAGCAAAAATAACAGACAAAATAATTCGTAATTTCTTATGGGTTGGATCAAATAATCAGAGTTCCCATCGTATACTATATAGATTGGAATTTCACCCCCCCCCTGAACTCTGGGTGGCTCCCTCTGAATACTTGGTCTGGCTACAGCGCTGCTTGCAACAATGCAAATTACATGCAATAATATCTGTCTCACTATTTGCCGTATGATATTTCATCTTCGCGTGCCTTCTACTCATTAATCAAACCTACGCATGGTTTCTTTCCTCTTTTACTTTATCCCATAAATGTCTAGTAATCAAATTTTGTATGCTCATGATGACTTCTTACACTTTATAAACTATTCAACCTTTGTATTGTATTGTTTACTTTCATGTTAGTAAGTTGAAATGTCAAGGCTTGGTAACGAAAACATTACGTATAAGATCCCTAATATTTACAAGCACATTGTACTGCAAATCTGACAGGAATCCACTCTTGACCACGACGCAACGGAAGGACATCTAGGTTCCTAAACTGGAGCTTGTGCAGAGGTCACACCTCACGTGTAAAGAATTTTCTGTTGACAGATCAGTCATGCACACAATTCTCCTCAAGATTTAAATGGAAAATTTTGAAATTATTCGTCATGAATTTTCGAACTTCAATCATCTTATTAGAATAGAATATTACTTTATATTTTTTACACTGTGCATTCTGCCAATTTCAAGAATAAGGGTCTAGAAAACTGAATATAGAATAGAATAGAATAATGTATATATTTACTAAATGAAAATCAAAAATTTCAAGCGTCAAGATAGGATACAGGTCATGAAAGAACAGCACAAATGAGATCAGTCAATTCATTGGTTACCAACGTTGACATAATAACGAAACAATTTTGTCTCAAAGATGTTCGATAAAATTGAACTTTTTGTCTTTTATAGTCATAACACGGTACAATGGAGTATAAAGGGTGATTCTCAGCTTGACATTTGTAAAACAATAATCGGAAGGCCACCAAACGTTCTTCATGAAAAGTTGACGGAAAGTTTCTACAATTACATTGGAATGAGCATATCAATTTACGCGCTCGCTTAAATAGGCGATCGATGAAATTTAAAGATTCAGTGTCTAATATGCCGAATAAGCATGTACAATACATCAAAACACTTTGAATAACACCTTTGAAGACAAACCATAGATCGTCATGATTTAGTATGTTACGTAGGATTATCTGCGCCTTAGGGAAGGATCACGCTACACAGAATAGTAGGCATTTCGATTCATCATGTCGAAGAGAGCGGCAGCTCGTAAAGCGTTACAGCAGCTGTGGAATACTGAAGCATCATCCGAGGATGAGCAACTTGTGGAGTCCCATGAAGTTCCTGTGAATACAAGTCTATTTGTCTCTGGAGAAAGCAGCCAGGACGAATCTGAGTCTGCTGACGATGAAGAATCGAATGCCACTTCTGCAACCTACACCTCCAAAGATGGTACAACGTGGACAAGAGCTGAAGTCAACTCATCGGGATCGGGTAGACCTCTTTCACGAAAACTATTTTCCAAGTCCCCAGGTATCAAACCATTTGCAAAAGGCAAGATTGACTCTGAAGTTAATGCATGGAGGCTTCTATTCACGCCTAGAATGATGAAGCTCATATTGGATTGCACAATTGAAAAAGGTAAGGAGAGTGACGAGAGCTTCTCCATGATTCTGGACGAGCTGGAAAGTTTTATTGGTCTGTTGTACCTGAGAGGTGTACATTTTCTGAACAAAGCTGATGTGCATGACCTTTTTTCCTGTGAGTATGGTGTCAGTTTTTTTCGTGAAACCATGTCTAGGGATAGGTTTGTGGATATCATGAAAAATTTACGTTTTAATAAGAAGAGTAGCCTACACGTTGTAGCAGGGTTGTGGATGATGTTTTCACACACATTCGTGAGCTTTACGTGGAGTTCGTTGAGAACAGTAAGCACGTTTATCAACCATACCACTTTTTGACTGTCGATGAGCAATTGTTGCCATCAAAAAACCGTTGTAAATTTTTGCAATTCATGGCTTCGAAGCCAGATAAAAATGGAATAAAAGAGTGGCTTTTGGTTGATGTGAAGACAAAGTACTGTGAAAACCAAATTCCATATTTGGGGAAAGATCATTCTGAGGATACCACTTCTGGTAGTCAGGAATCTATGGGATCGAAAGTTGTCAAGGAGCTGATTGAACCTTTTGAAAATTGTGGCTATCATATTACAGCCGACAACTTCTTTACTTCAGCTCCATTAGCCAAACATTTGCTTCAAAAGAGGACAACCTTCTTAGGAATGCTAAGACCGCATTCCCGTAGCATTCCTCGTGACATGGTCACGAAAAACAAGGATCTGTTCCAATCTGATTTCTTTGAGTCTGATGATGTACTCATGGTGAACTATCAGTGCAAAGCAAAAAAATCGGTGTCATTGCTATCAACGCTGCACTGCTCACCAAAGATTGTTGCTGAAAGTGAAAAGAAAAAGCCTGAGATTGTTGTTGATTACAATCAAACAAAAGCAGGTGTGGATACGCTCGATCAGATGCTCCGCATCTACAGTACGAAAGCGGCTACTCGCCGATGACCTGTTTGTGTATTTTACGATTTGCTCAACAAAGCAGCAATCAATGCTCATGTTCTGTATTGTGAGGCAGTTACTCCTGTGCAAAGGAAAAGGTTTTTGCACGCGTTGTCAAAGTAATTGTGCGAGCCGATGCGTTCAAAGCGCAAGCGCAAGGCTGAGGCGTCAAAAGAGGCTGTCAAAAACAAGCAAAAACGAGTCACGTGCTCTTTTTGTGTGAAAACAAAACATACAATTTTTGTGATGATTGTGACAAAGCTTTCTGTGGAAAGCATGGCCTGAAAATCATCGTTTGCAAATTGAACTGTGATCAATGTCAATCTGCAGGTGACTCATGAACTTTCCAGAGTTGAGTTTTTTAGTTTTTTATTCCAGATTTTTGCTAATAAAGTTTGTTGAAACTAAACGCATTGTTTTTTCTTTATGTATAAATTAATCCTAGGGTGCCCACGTATAGTTTGTATTCAATATCTCAGGTTCAGATAGGATAAACCTTGTTTATTGATGGCCCGGTCATGCATGACCGGTATCGGCTTTCGAGAGGGGGTGACCGGTCCCGGCGTTCTAGTGTTAAAATAGTTCCCAAAGCTTGGATAGTTTTCTATTGGGAACTAACCCATGAAAGAACAATTAAGTACAATTTATTCCTCTTTTTCAAGTCACTTGCTTGTCATATTGAACTCATTTAATTGCTTGTGCATGCAGGTTCTTGCACGCTGTGGTTTACATTAAATTAATTACATTAATTGCTTACATGAGCCGATTGACTACAGACATGTTTTTCTGACCTACGTCGAGCATTATACCTAGGTCTGTGCCTTCCACTGTCTCAATGGTAGTGCTCCGTCTTACTTTTCATGATCTCTCAAGTCAGCCACCGGAGTCGCCTGTGATCTTCTTCCATGCCAACCCTTGTCATACCATCAAATCTTCAATCAGTAACCGAGCCTTCACAGTCACTGCGGCAGCGTCACATATTTGGACAGTATCGCATGCCTAGGTTTTAAAAGCGCCATCAGGACCTTTCTCTTTTGTTCGATCCTTCGCGCCGTGACAGGACTTCCATTTGTGGATATTTTCTACAATTATTATTCTTTTTGACCTTGAAGTCGATAACAAACTGTACGCATCTAGTAACCTATTGTACATTGATGAATTTAAATCACTATACTTTTCAATGATTTATTATGAGTGTATATCATGTTTATGCATGTGTTCTTCAAAGTACAAAGCTTTAATGTCTTTAATGAAATTTCATTATTGTGACAATGAAACAGCGGTCAACGTACAACAAGTACAAGTGTGACAATGTTCATAGACAAATTGATAGATGTCATCCGATTTTATCAACAAATATCAGAAGCACTCTATAGAAATTACACTCCAAAGAGTGAACAAGTTGAAATGTGAAATCCAGTAATTTTTGAAATGCTGATGACATTGAAGCTATATGACATACTGCTTACCAAAAATAATAATAATAAGATACCGCGTTTCCCGTCAATCGCATGGTCTTCTTAAAACTAAACGCGGGTTCTGGTGGTTCGAGGGTGGGTTGTAGGACTCGCATCTGCACTGGTTTCCACGTGCCCGGAATCAAAACGAAATACAAAGCAAGATACTTCTGCGGACACAAATCAATTTAATATTATCTCGCAAACGTTTCACCGTAGGCTTTCTCAATGCGAAATGGTTTAGGCAAGAAATTCTACATAGAGTCAGTCAGCAACACAGTTCTCATCGTGGTCACAAAGAAATTGACCGTGGATTAATAATGCAGCTCACTTTGAAACGCAATTGAACAAGTTAATCATGCAAAAGAGACGTAAAATGTACACATTAAAAGGATATAAAATCGGTACAAATTAGAACATTTACAAAGTAAAATCAAAGAATAGTGGACACATACGTACATGTACAACACAACACTATGTGTAAAAGGAAGACAAGCAAAAAAAACTGCAACATTTTTTAGTGAGCATCAGAATAAGAATATATATGATTTCAGTGGCGTAACACTGAAGCTGCGTAAGCTAATTGGCTGCTATACAATAAAAGCATTTATTTTCAATAAATTCTTTATTTCAAAAAATTTTTCTTTTAATCAAAAATTTTCTTGATTGAGCACGGCTTGAATATTCTGCTTCATTTTCAATGTGATCGTGCCCTGCAGTCTGAGGATCACCGCTCATATCATTATAGCAAGTGGATCAAGAGTGGAATTTGCATTCTATCGCATTTGTTAGAGTATAATGAGAGATGGAGCACCTTCAATACATCTGTTCCTGCGTAATAACTCTTATGTTACTTTGATTCTCTCGAGGGCTTTCTTCAAGCATTCGAATCGTGCGCTGTCTCTATCTACGTGTATGAGCATCGCGCACTGAAGATGGAAAATCACGTGGTTTTCACAGAGTTTCTGTCCTCAAAATGTCTCGTGATCTTCTGTCTGGAATCTAGGTGACCTTCAGAATTAAGGTTGCTAAGTGTCTCCTTCTGTCGTGATGGAGATATTGTCAATAACAATTATTTTCCTTCCTGCTTACGTTCGTCTTTTCTCAATGTAGCATTCATCACACTCAACAATGCCTCAATTACGAAAGAAACTCCTCCAGAAATTCATCTACTGTGTTCATTCAACCACTCCTGATTGATAGCTGCTGCCATGCGTGAAATGAGAATTTAGTTTTTTTACAGTGAATTTTATCACACGAGTATGATGCAATGATAGACGTGAAATCAATTTGCTGGTTTTCAAGGTTTTAGAGAAATTTCTGCTTTTCGACAATGTACATTTCTTCCTATTTTATTTTATTCTAATTCTCGAATTTCTGATTGCTAAATTTTCAGAGTAAGCCTACAAGTTCTGTTGTGTTGGAATGAATGCTTAAGTTCCAATTCCGAAAAAGTTGAATATCTTATCAAATTTGTAAAAAGATATGTATTAATCGTCACGTGAGAGATGTGGGCGGGATCTGTAAGAAGCAAAGACGGTGATGAGGTTTTAGCGGATTTTTTTGTGGAGATCAAATATCTATTTATTAAAAGGAATGAAAGGATGATCTGAACAATATAACAGGAAGCAATATGCCAAAGAAAGTCAGAATTGTGAGAAAAAGTACTGAGAAGAAAGAAGTCATTACTCGTGATGGAAGTTGCCAGTATTGTTCGCAATATTTTACAGATGCAACTTTGGTCATATCGTCAACGATTCGCGACAATCTGGTTCTGGTTCATGTAATAAAATGTCACCTTCGTTTTCAAAGAATTGCAATTTTATGTTAACTTGTAGCAATTTTGAACCCATTGAAGACACTTTCACGTTATTGAATAAATTTCAAAGTTTACTCCTACCCCAATTGCAATAATCATAGAAAATTTTGAAATATATTGATGGTTTTGTTAGAAAAATTATTGGAGATGTGCTAATGCTAGGAAAACTATGATAACTGTCGTTGTTTTGATAATTCAAGTCGTCAACCAGACGAATCTCAGATTCCAGATGTTCTGAAAAAATGCAAACTGCTTCGACATCCTGTTTTTTTCTATTGTCAGTTAATGTAAAACTGTTTTCCTGCAGATAATTTAAGTTTGCCCTAAAGACAAGAATTATATCGTCTATCTAGTAATACTGACATCAAAGTTACTGTTCCTGACAAAAGTGGGCTTTTGTTGATCGTGCCTGAACAATATTATGAATCCGAATGTTACCGACAATTGTTCGACGAGAACTTTTGTTTACCATTTCATGGTGATAGTTCTATCAATGTTTAAAAAAAACTTGAAAATTTGCTTTTATACATACAGAGTAATGATTTCCTTTCTTCTCCTCAATTATCTTTTCTCCTACTTCCTAAGCGCGTGATGAGTGTTTTTATCTGTAACCAAAGGAACATAAGCACATCTGGAATCTTCCTGCTATGCTTTTTGGTTGTTTCATCGTTGCTCACTGTGGGAGTATTACTCGGTTGCTATATGTGTTGGGGAACCTTTGTTGAATATTTTTTGGCCCCAGTTGCAAAGTCCTTATTAGAAAATGTGAATGTTTCTGATACCTCTATTTTTTCACCATGGACAATCTACATATTAAAAATAATGAGAAGCACGCACGCGAATTTAGGAAGAACACGTCAGTAGCTGTCGGACTATAACTACTATGCAATCAGCAACAATGAAACCGAACCACTACAGCGTGTTGAAAATCATTGAACGAGAGGCATAGACATTCATTCACAACATTCTAGAATGCTATTTCTTTGTCGAGTCGTCTTCGTGTCCGAGACGCGATAACCAACCTTCTTTGCAGGAACTTTTTATAAACAAACCAACAATAGAAGGTGCTGCAAAATTAATCGCTGTCAAATTCATCATCAGTGATGTATAGATTTGACTTGAAGAATGTGTTTTGATTTAACCGAGACAATGTTCATCCTCTTAAAGTTGACACAGCTTTTCTTAATGCAAATGTACACCTTTGGAAAGTTGTTGCATGTTGCTGGCCCTAACTTGAAGTTGAGCGCTTTTAGCAGCGATCCGATACAGAAATTGCGTTTCAGAAAGCTGAAGTTGTCCGCTAAAGACGTTTCATCCATTTGGTCTAAATATGTGGCATATCTATGGTCATCAAAGAATATTTTTGCGATATCTCCCGAAATTCGATCTGACATTGAAAAATCAACGAAGGTGGATTGGCCATAAAGTAACGATTTTCTTCAATTGCAAATGTCAGTAACCTTGGTGTTCGACCTTACATGGTAATTTAGTTGAACTGTTCGAGTAATATTGCTGCCATTAGACGGCCCATTGACGCCATTGGAGACACGATTCTGTCGTAACCTTATGTGACAAATTGAGTCTAAAATTGACTTCTTCAAAAACCTCATGCTCTTTAGGTACCACATAATTATCATAAGGTATCACATAAGGTATCATAATTGCATTTGATTATCAGAACTATTATTTTGAAATATGATTGAAGGTAATAGCATTATCATGTGATGGACCTACTTCAACTTCAGGAGATTTTTGCTTAACTATGTTACTTTATATGAGCTTTCAACTTAGTCTAATGAGTGATAATGTGATGAGTACAAACGTAGGATAACTTTGAGCAATTATCCTATGCTTAATAAAGAGAGCAGCAACCGTACGAGTTCTGCGAGTTTACTCTTATTGTGCGACAATACCCTACCGACTGGATCTCATAAATGCTATTTGTTTTCCCTTCGATTCTCCACACGTACACCATTCAATGTAGTTCGTCATGATTTGATTAAAGCAATTACCTAGTTGTGATAGTCTGGCAGCCAGACTGAGTTTCTGCAGGGAACGAGGCCGAAATTAAATTTTCACAGAATGATGTGCACCCAAAGACTACTACGAATCTGAGCGTCTATTGAGTTCCACATGGTTCTTCTTCTTGTCAGAGAGGATCAAAGAAAAACACATGCTAAACCAATGGGACGCAGATCGCATTTTTTGGCAAAAATGAAATATTCTGTGTTTTCTCTTGCCAATCTGAATTTTTTTCTATGTATCTTCGTAAATCTAGGGTGTGCCTGTCTAAGTATTGTCCGATTTCCAGCATTTTCTTCTGCAATGATGCAGGTGGGTTAATCAGTTACTTCAGCTGTTCTGCTGCCATCGTGGTCACATGGCTCGGCACATGTCTGTAAATGCAACTAAACAGTAGTTGTTCCAGACAATACGATTAACAGTAGCTCATTGTCCCGGAGTAGCTGATAGAATATTATGCAACTGAGCTGTCTATGATCAATGATTATTAAATAGATTGCTGAACTTATTACAAAACGAATATTAGTAATATATTCAGTCATGTCAACAACTTGTGTTGAAGATTTCCCGTATAATGCACTGTAATTGCATACATTAAAGAATCTAAAGAAATATGAGTCGTCTACAAATGCAACATTAATGTTTACATCGCTCCGCATGAGGTGAAGACGATTATAGAACTTAATGCATTTCATTATACCTATGTAAGTGAAGACTTTGCATGAACTCTTGAGGATGCTGCAGATGTTAGTCAACAGAATGTGAGGTAACGCCGAACTCGTTTATTACATAATGAGATAGAATTCAACGAGAAGTACTTTCGACAAGTTGAACCTTTGACTGCAGGTTACTGAAATCACGTCTCAAAGATTTTATCTTTCCCATGTTTATATAACGGTGTTCATTTTAGAAATTCGACTTATCGCTTTTGTCTAATTCTATCCATATCGCGAAAGGACCGATACACTTACACAGACATTATAGATATACTTATATTTATCGAAAAAAATGGACAATGACAAGAAAAAGACGTTATTACTGATGAAACTTCGATTGATTTTTCATCAGTTTGTCAATTCAGATGGAAAGCAATTTGATAAGAGTAAATCGAGATGTCATTAGCTATTTTTTTAGTGTGCTTGCCTACTTTATTTCTTCAAGCTAATCACAGCAAATATTATGCAAATGCTACTTATTTAAAAGTTTAGTAGCAATGTGCATTTAAGTTGCCATAGTTGGGCATTTTTCTTAATCCTCTGAATACTTTGAGCATCGCCAAGTGGTCTTCTCTTTGTAGTTACTTTAAACGCTTCCAATAAATAAATGCAGAGTACAATTTCAGAGATAGACTGTGACGCTTGAAGCAAAATATTTCACATTTCATAAGCGTATATTTCAGTTGTAATCTCGTTTTACACTCATAAGTAACTTTTCAGCACAAGTAGCCAATTTGGATTCGCAATTTGCAATCATGAAGGACATTCAAAGCCAAAAACGGAAAAATATCAAAACTGTATATCAAACTGTAACCAGTATGTTTTCAATATAATCTCAATGAATGCATTTTCCTCATATGTTAATCACATTTTGCTGCAATCCTATGTACCTAAGCTGTAGGCCTATACACACTACTTTTAGATTTACCAACGCATATCGTCGCGATTCACACGCAACGCAACGCATACGATTCACACGCATATGATGCATGTCATAATGAGACAGCGAACTTCAAGATGTTCACTCATGCGTCTCTTTTTTCCCCTCTGACAATGTTGCTCTGAGGTACAGTGTGTCCCAAAAGTCCCTAAAAACTTTAATTGTAGATGATAACTCTCCTATTATACCGATAAGTCAGAAAGTTTCACAGTAGAAACTGCACATCATGGGGTTTTGTTAAATAGTAAGTTTGTCTTCCCTCGACTTCTCTAAGGGCATGTTTCAGAATGTTATGAATTATAATAAATGATTATTATATAATGAATTACAATCTAACTCGGTCACATTCTATTGCGTGAAATACCAGTAATGGACCAGTAATATTGTGAAGTGTTGACTAATAAGGTATGCATATTGTACATATTACAATGATAGGTCAATGGGCAAAACTGAATGAACAGCTTTGAGAGAGATATTTTGTTGATTTTGCAAATGCATGTCATTGGTATTCAATAATTCATTGGACAAGTTAAATACCTCAAAATGAAAAGTGTAGGTTATTCAATACATGTTTATGCTCTTCAAATTGGTTTTAGAACTATTCCATGACGATTTTTGACGATGGGGCATTATATCATCAAGCGAGTGAAAGACACGGACCAATTATCATTTCTTTATCACCTTTTATCATTCATGAACCACACAAGTGCTCCTTCATTTTGAACAAATTTTACTCTAATGACTGTATGGGAAAAGCAAGCTCAAATATTCTTTAATCATCGCCCAATGCTGTAATGACAATTTGAAAACAAACATGCTACATACGCGATATGAAAGCATCAAAAAATTGCAAATTTCAGTTATTCTTATTTTTTGCAATCAATACATGGATAATGATAGCTGATAGATCATGCAGTTTTCCCTCTCCTTCGACACCAGCTAAACATATACGTCTTGTCACTTAATTGAAGTTCATAAAATATAATTGCCTTGAATTATTGAATGTGTATGGGTCAAAATTGACTCAAACGCTGTTTCGAGGGATTGTAACTTATCATCGGTGAATTATTCAGATTACCAAGAATTATGTTGCATTACAAATGACTGCTGGACTGATTTTCATGACAGCATGAGAAGAATTGTGAGTAAGAAAATCCTGCTATTTTCAGGTCGCACACATGCGGTGGAAACTTTAAGATGCATTTTTGAAAGAAAATCGCAAGAAGTGTCAACTGGTGCATGCCGATCAAGTCAGCCAGGCGACACCGGGCATTGAAGGTTTTCTCACACTTAAAATATTTTTTGCCAGCTTTGATGGTTGCCGCTGTCAAAATGTATTGATGTCTTTATAGTGCGCAATCATTCAAAGTCATTAAAGATAGACAAGGATTAAAATTGTTGCAACACGTGCGGTGTGCATTGAGAAGTCTGTCAATCTAGAGATTCTACTGTCACCACTAAAATTAGCGGTTGAGCAGTATGTAGCCACAACGAAATCGGAATAATTACAGACTCGCATTGTTTGTTAGAAAACTCCGATATTGTCAGAATCGAATGACTCTACAGTTGACACTGCACTTCAAATGTATCAATCTGTTTGTAAAAAATTCGGAGATCTTGGAGTATGACATTTTTTCCTCGAAAAAGATGAAATTTTTAGGTACATGTATGTTTCATCACTCTGGTCTTAACCCTATCCATACCCGATCCATTTTCCGGAGGGAATCGACCCTCTATTTTAGTTTCTATAGACCCAAAAAATTCATATTACAGCATACAGTGGAATTGTACTCACATTGTACTTTTTCACAGTAATCATTATTCGCATCATCAATGATTATTAATATAATCAGTATCACTAAAGATGCTATCCAGACTTCCTTCTACAGATTGTTTCATAAAAAATGGATCACCCTTAAACATTGCCTTAACTTCAACTTTGTCTAACTCCGCCAAACTTGAACGAATTTCTCTGAAATTTGGAAGATATGTCAGTTGTGCTTACTAATATCATTGTTGGAAATTTCAAGCATGAATATTGAGTTGTTTTCCTGTTATAGATAAAAAAAGTAGTAGATAATTTGATCTTCATTTAGCAATGTTACACAAAATCATACCTCACTCTTATAAAATAACATTTGTTTCCTTTGTTATGTAATATGTTGTTCTACAAGCCAAAAGCTATCATGCAAAACAAAAATAAAGAAAATTGGTCAATCAGAGCCAGTATAGCACCATTATTCATCAACAATAATGTAACTGCCACATGTGATTAACTGGACTTCATGTTCCATAGCTTCCTGACTTCGTTGCGGTGGTATTGGCAGCACTCCTGATTGCTTTCAGCTAGAAATCTATCTCTTACCGGTTGAAAACAATACAAAGCACAAATGAACAATAACGAGATCGCATTCACAAAAGGCAAAGTGTCAGCCTTGCTAGCACTAGGGTTTTCTTTGCGAGCTACAAGCAAGCGACTAAATGTCCCTTACACAAATGTGCATCGATGGCATAATGATGATTTTCGACTCTGTCGTAAAGAGGGCTCTGGCCGTCCACGCAAAACATCCAAACGTAGAGACCGCCTAATTTTGAGATTTGTTAAAGTTGATCCAAGTCTCTCGTTAACTGAGATGGCTGCACTAGACTCGTCTATTTCTAAGTCCACTATTCGTAGAAGACTTATTGAGTCGAATTTCAAGAGCTGTAAGAGGCCCTCTCAGATCGAATTATCAGATCAGCATACAAAAAGACGTCTCAGATGGGCAATGAGTCATTGTCACTGGCGAAATCAATGAGATCGGGTTGTCTGGTCTGATGAGGCATCAGTCCGTCTGAAGGATAGTGATGGTCGATTGAGATTATGGATAAAATCTGATCAGGAAATTCCGAGACATTTACATCGTCCCCGGGTACAAGGTGGTGCGACTCTACTGATTTGGGCTGACATTTGGACCAATGGACCAATGGCCGCTCTGAACTTCACATACAGCAAGGAACCATGAATTCTGGACGCTGTGTGAATGTTTTACGAATGAAAATTGGCCAAATGACAGATCAACTTGGTGATCCATCGACTTGGTTATTTATGGATGATAATGCTACGTGTCACAGGAGTAGTAGAGTCAACTTATGCAAGTCTCAATTAGGGCTTAGGACATTATCTTGGCCAGATCGTTCTCCTGATCTGAATCCCATAGAAAATGTATGGAGTATTCTAAAACGTAACGTTCGTCGTTCACTGCTACCTACAGATGGCGTATCACAACTTACGTCACTGTTAAAAAGAGAGTGGAGAAAGTTAGATCAGTCAAAAATCAACGATATCATCGAATCAATGCCTAGACGAATTGGTAATGTCATTGACAATAAGGGTAGGGCCACAAAATATTAGCTTCTTAAGAACTGTTACTGTATCATAGCTTATCAGATTATATAAGGACATTTAAATATATTAGGGACATGAAATAACATGAAAAATGCTTTCTGTATCATACTTATGTTTTATTTAGTCAAATTTTAGGATGATCCACTTTTTATGAAACGGACTGTAGTTCATATACGCTGATAACTTATCGTTGAATATCAGGCTTTATACTCAATTCCTAGAATTCCGCCATAAAACATTGCCTATTCAATCGTTTTTGTTTTCTCATGAACAGAGCAAGAAAAGATCCACTTTTAATATCTGTGCAACTCGGAAGAATGCGCTTATTATTACTGTTATTATTTCCTCCATATGCCGGGCAAAGACAATATTAATATTTTCCATTCGCTTCATATGCATATAGTCCGGGAGCTAGCGTGAAGTTGTGCAGGGAACGAGGTAGCACATAAAACTTTCACATAGCATAGTACACCTCTAACCTACTGCAAAACTTCGCGTCTGCCGGATCAGATCATTTGCTTTTCAGAAATAGAGAGGATAACACAATCCTATGTATTTCCAGTGGTAAAATTGTGACATTTGAGGTGTTGACTCCATTTTTTCGAATTTTTGCTCATAAAAGTTACACAAATTGGTATTTTGTTGAACTGGTTATTATAGAAATCATCTACAGATCATGATCTTTCAAATGAGTTATCATTCAGTGACAGAGGATGAAGTAAAGTGTACAAACAGACACTTTTCGTCGAAGTATATCAACAATTTTCCGGAAATTTCTATGTCAAAATTTGCAGTTACACCAACGAAAAGTGTCTGTTTGTACACTTTACTTCATCCTCTGTCACTGAATGATAACTCATTTGAAAGATCATGATCTGTAGATGATTTCTATAATAACCAGTTCAACAAAATACCAATTTGTGTAACTTTTATGAGCAAAAATTCGAAAAAATGGAGTCAACACCTCAAATGTCACAATTTTACCACTGGAAATACATAGGATTGTGTTATCCTCTCTATTTCTGAAAAGCAAATGATCTGATCCGACAGACGCGAAGTTTTGCAGTAGGTTAGAGGTGTACTATGCTATGTGAAAGCTTTATGTACTACCTCGTTCCCTGCACAACTTCACGCTAGCTCCCGGACTAATAGGTGTATCTCTAGAAATTTGGTTTCTACCTCCATTTAGCTGGAAGATCATCCACAAAATCTCAAATACTTGCTGAAAATAAATATTACCATTATCAATTATCAAACAAAGTGCTGATAAAAATTATTTTTATCTGATTTTTGAAGCAAGTTTTGTAATTTTGAATTTTCTCCAAATTATGACGTTACAGAAATGGATTGCCACATCAGGCATTGACATCGACATTTTCGATATCTACATAGAAACTCCTTGCATTAAAAAAATTTGAATACTGTGTGAGACATCGTGTGCTGCTGCAAAGCTGAAAAACGATAGAGATCGGTCTACTTAGCACTACCTTCAAGCAACAAAGTGCTAAACATTTTGAGAGATAGCGTATCACGAATGAAAACTTTCAAATAGAGCACTCTCACTCTATCATTCACTAACCATTTTTGATAATTTTTTTGACAGTCCTGCAACATCTAATCAAAGATATGTTGTCTCATCGTGACTTAAGACAAAATATGCATTCAAATGCGATGAGTCAAATTTGACTCATGTAGAGAGTAAGCTATAATTAAGACGTGCAAAGGGCTGTTTCTTCATTTGAATCTGTTTGTCATCACAGGTTTCACATTAAGACCTTCATGGAGGAATTCGATATTTATTCATTTGTCTTAATTCGCGGTGATTTGATACTTCATCTAATAATATAATATGAAATACATATAATAATGCAGTAGCCTTCTGTTACTGAAGATCCTGAAGGATACCATAATTTGGTGTGCAAGGCAGTTGAATAAATTTATGCACAAAATCAAAGAGGATGATTGTTGCCTCACATTAATTTTTAGATCAATGTAGATGGCGAATTTGAATTGGTCATGACATCAAGCGAATAACGTAATTTTTTGCATCCATTTCTCCCACCTTATATTTTTCTCAACCCAACCCCTCCCTTGTCGCAAAGCCATAATGGCAAACTAAGGGTAGGACAGCATTCACACACTCGTAACTGTAAACAGTGTGAGCAGTGGTAACTCCAGGAGTGGGCAGACTCGAACTCTGGACCTTTTACACTTCCGTAATGAAGAGCGGCCTTAACCAACTAACCTATCCAAACATCTGACACTATAAAGCAGATGCCATGAGAAATAGCACGCTCTCTTATTGTGACAGCAATGCTTCGTTTGTGAAAGAGATAGCAGTTCCGAGGTCCTATCAAGTCTTGGGATTCCGACCTATAACTTGATTCGAAATACGAAGCAAACCACCAAAAACTCGGCTGGTTCCTACCTAGGAAGAGACCATCCGCAATTCATTAGTCACTCCGCCCGACAAGAGTTATGTAATCTGAGTTGCTTACAAATGCACTAACATTAACGTGTTGTCCGTGTCCTTCATCACGTGACCTTCTTCTCCGCTAAGTTCACACTAAGATCCGGTGTGACGTAAATAAGATAAATCTGATGTTTACCATAGTGTATCATGTTTAGCTGAAATCGCTGCATGTGTTGACGCTCGGTGGTGTCTTCATCATGTGTGCTATGATCGCGCCTGCCTTTCGGGGCCATATGCCATTTGTGGACAATTACCATACTCGTCGTTATCGGCATCAGACTTCAAAATCCTCTCACAATCATGTGTCGTCAATAAACAGTTCAGACAGTCTCATAGACATTTTGAGGAAATATTTATGTCCTCAGTGCCTTCGAAAACAGACAGTGTCCAGAAATCGGAATCGTAGACGCCGTCAAACTTCACGTCCTTCTACCCCTCTGCCGGCCATTATTGAGGTGAGGGAAGAACCAGTTCAGTGATCAGATCCAGGTTGCAATGTTTTAATAAACGTCTTTTTACATGAACCATTTGTTTTATCATTGAAGAATGATCAGAGAAAGACAGAAAAATTATGTAAATTTCAAGCGTTTCAACAAGTGGAAGTTTGAGAGATCGTTGGTGATAGATTCTTAAATTTTAAGTAGATCAAGGGCAGTGGGGAATAGTGTTTAACCGAAGCATGTTTTTTGTTGATGTTTTTTATATTTAATGAAAGTGACATGTAATGTTAGATTTAATGAAGTAAAATTGGCTTTGATAAAATAAGCATGCGGACATTAGTTGAGTATTTGCTGCAATAGTACTTTTACGTGTGCATGTACTTGTCCAGCCTATTGCCGGTAATCCTACTGAAGAACGATGACTTGCCAGAGTGGTAAAAATGACTAAATTTGACTAAATTCAAATTTTGTGTTCTGCAAATTGAAATCTGCCGATTTTGTGCAAATATTTGTAGGAAATGTGCTTGTCATGCATGAATGACAAACTGCATAACTAATGGATGACAAATTTGTTGGAAATGTGTACTTCTCAACATCCACACATGAATATTCCAGTGGTGTGGCATGTATAATTGTCAACACGAAACAAATCCTAGCTCACAATAGTAATTAGATCCAAATTGACAACATTTTAAGTGTTTTTCGCATGTCCTTTTATTCCTGTATTTTATGTCTGCATCATTTCTTTGAATTGAACAGCCGATTAAATTAATCAGCAATCTGAAAAGTTGACTTGATATGTCAAATAGAGCATCTGCTAAGTCCATAATTTGTTATGTGCAAGTTCACATACATTCATCATTGCAATTTGTATGTTCAGAAACATTATTCTACTGACATTTGTTGGCATCGACTATACATGTATTTCTCAGTACTATCCTAAGCATTCGCTTTGGTCTCTGTAGCCAATTGCGATTTGACAGTAGGAATATTGGTTCACTTATCTTAATTTTCTCTCGCTGTGAATAAAGATCAATGCGCATCAACAAGTCTATCGTGCTCTTTAATTAACGAGATCTATAACGATATCTGCATCAGTGCATAAAACATGGTACATTTCAAAAGAATGTTGCAAGGTTTTAAACAAAGATGTCTAAGAGCCGGGATTTAAAGTTATGATTATACCCATGTTATAATGCACGGTTTTAAAGCCATCTTTGATAACAAGCCATGGCCTTTTCACTATTAAAACTATTTGTCTGCAAAGACTTCCGTTGCACATGGCTTCCGTTCAAATCCATATTTTATCCGCATAATCACTGTGCTAATCATGCAGCTCTGCTAGATATAAGACAGTAAATATTTCAGCAATGGAATTCTATCTGTAAATCTGATATCATGCGCAACAACTGATCAATTGATGCAAGCGACATAGAATTTCATCAGACTACATTTGACAGCTTTCATGAGGGTCTGTCGGTTCGCGCTCCCCTACAGTGTAAGATTGTAAATATTTTCATTATGTATTCTATTTATAAAGTATTCTATTTATCCGTAGCATGCCATAGTACAGCACATGCAGCGCGATCACTATATCAAATAACAAATTACATTCTCAGACGGACATGTAAAGATAGACTAATTTTGACACAAGTTCATTCATCTGTTGAAACTGTGACATTGAATTGAAAAATTCTGGATGCATAATTGATATCAGGGATAGTAATGAATAAATTATGAAGAAGCTGACTGGATCCGCCACAGTCAGAACGAGTTGATAAATTCTCGCAACGTTTATTACATTTGAGGTTTTTCTCGCAAAATTTTAATCTCAAAGAACATAAATGTAAATTTTAGTGCAATGTCATAGAACTAATTCGCTACTAGGCAACAGCGTCGGTTTTAATTTATTGTGACTTATTTTTACAAATAGAGAGAATTTTCGGTCGAAGACAATTATCTTGCTTTTTCTTACTGAATTACCGACCGATGTCAACTATTGAACAAACAACGTCCTGGACAATGTCGCAGTGCATCATTTGGTCGATATACATTCGCCCATCTACTTTTCCATTAGTGTAACCTAATTTATCAAATTACTATTATCGAATTAGTCATACAGTTAATATTATGTACCTGATAAATTTTGAAAGAACATGTTTTGCAGCACATATGCTGGTAGTAATTGGAAATGTTCAGGAGAAAATGCTGACTGAAATCCATTTAACAAATAATAGCAAAAGATTCGACCAGTTCGGCTCGGTTTGGCCGATTTCTTGTTAGGTTTGATAATGTATCGGCTTTGCCGAACCTTAAAAATAAAGGATCGGTACACCCCTGAATATCTTGTGATTTTATATTTTGATAACAGTGTTATCTCTACATGTTCTCATCAATTGAAAGCTTTCTGCATTCTCGTATACCTACGAGACTTATCGAGACTTATTCAGAAGAACTTAAGATAATATGAAAATACTTCGTTGTGAAATGCTAAGTATAAAATTATTTCTGATCGCATTTTAATTTTCTGTTCACGATCTTCCAGTGACGGCAGATATCAAAACAGTTGTCGCGCGCCATGCCACTCATTGAAGCGTCTTCATGAGCCGTAAAATCATTCTGATTTCACTTTTGCCTAAAATAGCACGCCACGTCTGGAGTCAGAAAGCAGAAGTTCTGGTTTTTCAATCATCTCAATCTCTCCTGAATGATTTATATCGCTATTAATTATTGCCGTGAGCACTTTATAGATTTCCGAATTTCATCGGAAAATGTCGACCTCATTGAATGATTTCATCATTATTCATGAAGTATCTACTGAAGATATTCAACACTTCACAAATAATGTTATAACCGCATCAGCGTGATAATGTTTTCTGGCTCGAACACCACAATATCATTGCGATACGCCTACATTATGTTTCAAAGCACTTGAACGCCCACATGTCTGTTCGATTAGATCATGTTTACAAGTTGTGATTATGGGTAACAAGAGATGACGACCGAAATCCTATTTAGAGCTTCTCAGTACAAGGTTACAGGGCTCAAATACGGTGGTAGATCCGTCGTGATAATCGTCACTATAGAGGAGGGGTTGTGCATCCTACAAATGAGGGGAAAGGCATGTGGCAGGATCGGATAGTGATAAGGCGACAACAATTCTTGCCATAAAATAATCATTGAAAACAGTGTTTATTCTGAGTGCAGCCAATTGCCGACTTGATTTTTCACTTATCTTCCACATTCACTATGAAATCAGGAAAGAACATTTTCAAGTAATAGATACAGCGCTAATTTGCACTAATAGATACAGAACATTTTCACATCGCATCAATCCAGCTGAAATGAATCATTATTGCTTTAAAACCGGATTATTCAGTTTTATTTATCATAGTTGATTTCTAGTAACCAAGTCGGTCACCACTGAACTATCGATACAGTTAACGTTGGATCGCCTGACCTCATCGTGTTTAATGTACTGATGACCAACACATCATAGCCGATCCCGCCATTTGAATAATGATTTATGCGAGATTGGAAACATGCATTGTGGAATCATTTGAGAGGATTAATGGAAGTTTGTTCTTTTGCTATCATTTTTCCATCACAATTTGAAGAAAGCAATATGCTATACATACATATTCAAAGAAAAAGATGAAGTAGCCTTCCGATCAGCAGCACATGTTTCAAATGCTCAGCAGTGCGTTAAGACACATCCGAATCTCAGATGCCTATTTATCATTCCAGCTAAAATCCTCATCTGTTTGCTCATGCAGCTCATACCAATGCATCCATGTAAAACCGGGAAGCAATGTAGAGTGTCTCAGTCACAGGCTGTGATGTTAAAGGACTTGCACGGACATGGATATTGAAAATTAGGGCGTCGTGGAAATTTGTTGTCATGACAACGGCACCTAAAAGATGCCGGCAGCTTATCAGAGTACTTTGAAAATATTCACGATTACTATCATTTCTCTCTACTTATTAAAGCACTTTGATAAAACAACTGACCATAAATCGCCTTATGGTAAGAATCTGCAAATGTTGCATGTTCCAGTATGATTCTTCCCTAAGATCTAGCATCATTGACATACCCGCAGATCGGTGCCTGTCAATGGCCATCAACAAACTGCTATCGTCCATTCTAGTCGCACTAACTTAAATAAAGCGAAAATTCGGATTTCTGTGGCAACAACGATATTACTTGAAGAATATCCCAGCATGACGTGTACAAGGATGACGCTGTCTGATATAGGGGTCGCCAGAAGAAACAGCGTTTTTTAAATTTCCAACTTAGATATTGAACACAGAGATCACTTTTAATAATATATAGACATCGCTTGCTGCGACAACTTCTTTTGAGGTCACATAGATAACTGACACTTGTTATGACTCATGTCTTTTTTTGTTTAGTAAAATGCAAAATTCAAATTTGAATTTGAAATTCATTAAGTCACGACATCACGGATTGTTATTTTGATTTACTTGTTTACTGCTGAATCGAAAGAATGGCAGAAAATGAAATGCAGCGACCCACTCGAAATGAGCTGCATTTTTGCATTCTGACATTTCAACGAAATGGTTGTTTTGCTTCGATTCACTAGCATCTTCTTAATGCTCATGGGACCATTATTAGCCCGCGTCGTACAAAGATGGAGCTCGTCAAAATCATTGTCGTGTCAGAGGTAGTCAAAGACAATGGATTTCTATCTTTGGTGGTAGTGGCCGCCTTTCGTCTTTATCCTCAGGAGATAATGTGGACCAGATAAACGATTTGATCAAAGAACAACCTTATCTTTCATGTCATGACATGAGCCTCATAGCTGGAATTCCACAAGATCAGTAAACCGTAAACTCACAGAAAGCCTTGCAGATGTCTGTATATGCTCGATGGGACCCTCACACTTGAAATAATGAACACAAGACACTTTTTGAGGCTTGCAACCATAGAGTTAGTATATGTACGTAGAGTGTCGACTCAAACGAATGTGTATACAGTGAAAATTTTTTCTATGAAAAGATTCCATTTTTGCGGAAATTGCGTTCTTGCGGACCAAAAAATTTTTTGAACAGTCTTTGAAAAGCTAAAATTTTGCAAATTTTTTATACTACCGAGATGAATCCCCCTTATAAGTAGTATGAAACAAGTTGGATATCAAAAGAAATGAACATTTGCAAACAAGCATCTTCATTAAGCGGAAATTAAGATGACTATCAACAGAAATTCATGAGCTGCATTATAATACAAGTCTTACTGAAAAAGTCGAGATCTTATTGTGCTTTCTTGGCTGAAATTTTGTTTTTAATTCCATTTTCATCGATGCGATTAATTTTATGATTCACTCAAATCTGAATAGCAAATCGGACCCATCAACATCTTATAAGTATATTGTGTCAGTGCCAATTTATTTTGCTCTTCCAGTGTCCGTAACGTGTGATATGATCATGCTCAAGAACGTGCTATTGATGCGGCAATACATTAAAGTGATAGTAATCCATAGCATGCTAATTTTTAACAAACTGTATTACTTCTTCACACAGGTTGACATGACACGGAGGATTTGTAAAATGCTATCATTCCTTTTGCAGTACTATCTTCATCAGTCATTTCCGTTGTAATTTCTTCAAAACTGCAAAAATTTGCATATCTCATACATTTGGCAACAATACCTATGCAAGGACATCTTTGTACCCATGCGTTCACCTCGAGGTCGTTTGATAAAATTGAAACTGCATACACATTGGGGATATAATAAATGCTGAGTTGCTACTCTACCTAATATACTTACTCTATGCTTGCAACCTCCTGAATCATTTTTCTTACATCCAGTCACTTCAAAGGACTGTGATCGTCGATGAGAAATGGATTTACAGAGAGAGATGTACCACCGAAAGAAAACCTCCAATTCTGGGTTGATTCTGCTGTGATAGGCCGAAGGTTCCAAGGAGAACAATCAATGACAATTCATCTGGATTATGGCTGCGAATTATTCTGGTCATGTCTATTATGAAGTTTTGGATGATGGTGGATCTGTGAATGGACAACGATATCTTGAATTTCTCAAGAAAGCAACTGAATCGTTTTCGCGGCGTTTGCATGTTGACTTTTTATATCTGCGTGCTATGCACGACAACGCCAGGTCCCATCTGGTGCAAATTGTCAACAAATGGATAAGTGATAAAGGAATAACTTGAGCAAAGTAGCCACCTTATTCACCTGATTTTAATCTTATGGATCGATCTATATTTCGTAATTTTGAAACTTCTAGACGTGGGATAGATGTTGAGGACAGTGTTGGCGTTGTAGATGTTATTTCATCATTTCTACAAAGCTGTGACAATGGAAAAGGAATTTCAAAACTTTCGCAGACATTTACCTATCGTGTCGAGCAGTGATTATGCAAAGTGCTTGAATATTCATTGCTTATTGATTTCTGTAACAGATATATAGCCTGTATTAGAAAAATAATATTCAATAATAATTATTAATAGAAATGTATTAGTTGAACATGCCGTGTCTCTATCTTTTCAATTTCAATGGTTAACCATGAAGTAGACAATTGTGGATGCATCCACCTATCAACCACAACATGTCGGTTCCCTTATCAGCTCCGGTGGAATGATTGAAAACTTGAAAATGATTTTGAAGCTGAAGTGAGTCTGGTTATCAAGAAGTTCGAAGAAGTTCTTCAAAGGCAGCAGAAACTCATCACAGTCAAAAGTTGGTGCGAGATTGCAGCGATGAAAGGAATTTGTCATCAAGCATTTTACTTCTGTTATGCAACATTTTCTCATATGAACTCCTATTTCACGAGCATGCGGACTATGAAAAATCGAAAATTCCCTCCCACGTGCTCTGTATGTATGTACGTCAGCATTAAAAACCGCTTCATTCACAGTGACAACTCAACATCTACTCATAAAAATAGAACTAAAGCAATTTTATGAGCTACATACAGATATGATGAACTAACGATCATTCAAACATTTCCGGATGCGATAAGCAATGAAAATCAAAGAGAATTTACGTTGATCTCATTTGAGAGCTATAAAAAATGTCATCGGTTGCCAATTCATCTTTGATCGACGATTTCATGGCTCTTGCATTTGACGTCATGGTTTGCTTTGTAACAGATTGTTGATCGCAGAATGCGAGAATTTATTCTTTTCCGCTATGCTTAAAGGTATCGAAGGCCTAACCCGTTGGAAAAATTGCGATTTGCATTATTTTCATTTGTGAAAGCGTCATCTTTTAACAATATCAATATTTATTCCGCAACTATGTCAAACTTGTGTAAACTATCTGTCTACAGAAAAATAGGCCCTAGAGTACATACGCAAATGCAATTTTAAGAGCCAAGTAGACATTTCCGTCTCAAATAAAGCAGAGAAACATTTTTGGGCGATAGCCAACTAATTGATTCGAACAGGGAAAGGAACTCTGCATCCGTTGTAATTGTGCTTGTGGGTTAGTTCAAGCAACCAACTTAAAGGCCCGGTTTACCAGATAGAAAAGCAACCATCTTCATCAAAGAATGCGGAAACAACATGGTAAAGTCGAATTCCTCATCCTCACCGTCAAATGATTCTTGTTGAATGCCATTGTTCTTCATCAGCAGTCAGCATTGCTAAGTGTATGTTGTCTAAAGAAATAATTCTGTTATTCTTTGATGAAGCAGCTCTAGAAGCGGGTTTTTGAAACTGTCTGTTTGAGTCAACCAAAAAAACTCCCGCGGAACTTCGGTTCCTTTCTCAAACATCTATCTTAAAGGAGAACTCAGGGGACATTGAAACTGTTCATGTCGTCTACAGTATCATACTAGAAAACCACATCTTTTCGTAGTTTCTCAACAAAGATCCGTTGCCTACGAGTCTCATCTCTAATTTAGTCTACAAATTCGAATTTGGACTATGTGACAGTTGCCACCTTGGTGAGACTCATAGACACCTGGGGCCGTATTAATAAAGATAGCACTAGCCTATCTCTACCCTAGTGCTAGCCCAGCAGCAACTTCCGTATTAATAAAGGTAGCAAAAGGGTAGCGCTAGACTAGCACTATGTCTGAGACCTAGCGCTAGGGTGTCGTATTAATAGAGATAGTGACTATCCTAGTGCTAGCCTAGCACTACCCTAGCGTTATGTCCAAAATCTGGCAAATTCCCTAGCAAGGTCGCATTGATGAGCATATCAAAAGCAAACCGTAAGATTCTGAAGTTGCGAAGCACATTCATAACGCGACAGCCAATTATTTTTCGATTGTCTGTCGTACTAAACACACTCGCATAGTTGAATCCATATTGATCCAAACTGACAATTTATTGAACGAATGCGATTCTTTTATTCCGCTGCATATGTTTTCATTGTGTTACACTGAGGCAATTTAAATGCGCAATTGTCTCTCTATTCCATTCTATTGTATTTATTCCAGCTGTTCTTAGATGTGCTTACTTATCGATCGACATTTATTCAAGTGTTCTTATTCAAGTGTTCTGTGATTTATCAACTTTTGGTCGCACAGTCTGTATACAACATAGAAATTGACAACAATAAAACCTCTAGAATGGAAATTAAGCTTCATGCAATGCACAATAACGGCACATAAATCGCACGCATTTTCACTTAGATCCACCTGCCAACGTCTGTATCATTGGGTTAGAATCACTCACATGAGTAAATCGAAGGTTTTAATTGGTTCTTCATGCCCCAACTTAGTTCCCCCGGATGTGCCGCGACCTTGAGTCAATTTCCATTCTAGCGAACTTCAGATAAACGGTTTATTTCTACGATATAAAATCTATCTTAATCTACCCAAACCTTGCCAGACAAAATTAAAGCCTCTGGGTGTGTAGCCTATATTCATTTGACCCTTCGTCACACATCTATTTTAATTCACTTTGACCATTCATTGATATTGAGATCGGAGATACCTGGTGAATCAAGCAGCATTTTATTTCTTGTTTTTAGGGAGAAATGACAAGTGTGTGGGCTGATGTGACAATAAAGCGCATAACCGCATTATTCATTCCTTTACGACCCTTGTGGTGGCTTGATGTCCATCCCCTCCCAGTCCAATCTTGGTGGGGGGACTTTGAAGCATGTTGGGAAGATTCTCACCTTTTTACAATCCCCACATATCATTGATATAACAGAGGCTGTATTATCATTGTACTAATTTCTGCTTTTCCAGCGAATGGCACAATGCCATGGGTTGACAAAATTGACAAATATGGCGTTCCACCCAGTGATTTTCGAGTCATCAATGAGATCGATAAACGCATTGCAACAGCAATTGAAAAGCATTTAAACAAAATTCAAGTTCACTTTAAAACACATTTTGAATATTCTTACAAAAGCATATTCAATTTCACAAGGAAATTTGGGAAACAATCTTTGATCTGATCTTAAGTCATTATCTCAGCTAAGATCGTCTCACAGATCACTACGTTCTTCTGTCAGGATGAAGTCTTTCCACCGAAAATGTACAACTTTCAACTTAATATAGTCACCGTTGTATTCCTAGCATGTGGGCCCACTTTTCAGGAACCCCATCTTTTGTGTTGGAGAAAAATTCTTAATCTGTGTTTCAAGAACATTTTCGAACGCTCTATGTGCAAAGTGCCCGGTTATATGATTTTTTCATTTTGCCAATTGTAAGTGTTTGCCTGAAAATTCAATAACATTGAGCATGATGCACATTTCTATTTTCTTTCTTTCATTGCTTCAATTTAAAAAATATTTTGCATAATTAATATGATCAATCTGTTGTTATTAAGAAGGAATTAAAACCTAATATATTTTTTTAAAAATTATTTTACTTAAGAAATCAATAACAATCCATGATTAGTTTGCAATAATTCATAATATATTATTGCAATTGACAATCCATAAATGAAATTTTTGGTGGGTAGCTGTTGCTCTGATATCTGACTTCTAGAGTTCAATGAATTAATTTATTTTGTCAAGAGTTGGTAATTAACAATGCAAATAATTCCAATGGTGGGTGTGCACAGCAAACATCGAAAATCAGGTCAAATTCCATTCCAGTGTTTACACATCGAACTTGACCAACACGTCACTTCTGCTGTCACATCTAGGGATTAATACTAATGCCTGGAACCTTTAATGACATGTGTCTGTTCTTCTATATTACGCTTGATTTGTTGAGATTATTGGACACGTGAAGAAGATAAGTTCACGTGTATCCTACGTCACCACCCTCACCTGTCATTATTACTCTGATCAATCCCCAGTCTATGCGGGCAAATTTGAATTCTGGTTGTTGAATCACGGTTCTTCTTCGGCTGTAAGGTTCAACTGAAGAGGACATGTCGGAGGATCCGGAATCGTTGGCCTCAACACGAAAGCAAATTCGAATGACACCACAACTACAAGGAGAATGAACATAGAAATTTTACAAGGTTCGAACAAAATCTGATAATACCACAACTGCAAGGAGATCTGAGCACATCAGGGTTTCGATCTCGATGCTTTCACCTGGCCCTGACATCGATTTTAATATGATCGAGGTCGAAGATGTGCGAAAACTGCTACGAAAATACATTGAAATTCTACACATTTTTAACTTTAAGCATAAGTCGTCCAAGCAAGATAAGACTTTCCTTGAATTGGAATTGAGTCCTACAAATTCGACATGAGTTTATTATATTTGAAGTTAGAAAGAGTAAAAGAACGAGCTTGCCTGAAAATCTGGACAATTTAGACACATATATGATACAAAACAAATTGCTATTTAGATTATTGATCAGCCTAAATTTTGCCGTGGGCCACAAATCTCCCGAACGATTGTTATTTACGACTACAAACTGGCTGGATGCACTGAAAATTTGTTTACGAGTAAAAGGATGTTGACAAGAATTTGCAAAGAATGCAACTCAAACATTTACGAAATGTGGAAGATTTTCCTTGAAAAATGATTAGTCCTCTGTGAAGCAGTTTTCCTCAGATCCTTGAAAGTTCAAATGAAATTATGAAGAAGAAAGAATATTTGGAGATCTACCCAAAAATTTATGAAGATTATAATGATAATGAAAATGCTAAAAATGACTGCTTAATTGTGTCACTACTATTTTTATGATAAGCAGTAGGGGCCCAGGTTGTGTGAAACAGCTATTGTTGAACCAAAAGGACCTGAGTCATCAACTAACCCCCATCCGAAACCGAGATTTCGACCATCAAGCTCAGTATCACTCAAGATGGTGGGTCACCAGCAGCTCGTTGCTCCCAGGTCTTTAACACAAAGCTGCTGCCTTCTTCCGTCTTTGCACTCAACTTATTGATGGTAATCTTTACGCTTTTAATACAGGCTTTAACAAGAAATTTCCTCACCGATGGAGCTACAAAACCGCGGCATCCTACTTCAAAGGGCATGATCTCACACTTCCATCCTTGTTTCCGAATCCTTTCGGCAAGTTCTTCATAGTTGGCAGCTTTCATCTGATGGGCATCTTCAACGCTCTCTTCCCAGGGAACGGCTAGCTCGCCGCCGCCTGCTGGGACTGATTTTTCTGGTCCTTCTTTACTGCCTGATTGACGTTTCTCCTTCTTGCCGAAAATCATAATGCCATAATCATTTATCATTGCCGCGAATTTCTCAGCTCTCGCACATGTGCTTCCTCTAAGTGTCGAATGTGTGCGACAAGTCTTCGTCCATTGCTTTCCACGTCGAATCCCTTGACTTCGGCCACTTCATGAAGAAGCGTTCAGTTAGAGGCTCAACAACGGGTTCCGCCAGGACACTGTGACTATATAACATTTGAATTTTCAACACTCTATTCGATAACTCTGGTAAAATAGATGATATGATCCATAGACTTAATGTTTTAAAACATGTATACTCATACTGAAGATCGATACATTTCGTCAAATAGTTGTCGCCCAAAATGTTTGCAAAAAGTGACAAAATTCAAACATGTACGAAAAATTACTTCTCAAAGTAGGTCACAAATCGGACTTTCAAATGGACCACATCCACAGACCTTTGATGAAAATCTTGAAAATGCGCTACAATTTCTATTCAATTAACTGTAAGTCATGCGGGTTAATCAGAATCTGATTATATGCAACAGATATTAATTGATCACACTTCAACCATCAGCGTCACGACTTCGATGTCCGACAGAAGTGACTGATGATCATTGGTCGGGATCTAGAGCTTGCTATTCGCATACAAGTCCCAAGAAGGACCAAGTATATCCAGACATAACCAGCATAAAAATGGATATGCGGTTGTTATTGACATTATATGCTTATGATGGAAAACGCAATCAAGTCAAATCCGTTATTGAGATCTTCTCGACAACAAAGGCTTACAATTACCAGCTTCTACTCAATACCCAGTTCTACCCGAGCCCGAGATTCAGATGTTCATAAAGAATGCTGGCTCACTAGAACACAAGGGTTACTTGCTTCATTCACTTAACATAGGGCATTCAAGATTTTTTTCGAGATTCAAGGGCATTGTAGATCCCTCGATCCTGAAATTCGGATTTTCCGCTTATCGAAATGTTAGTCAGTCAGTACACGACAGAGAATTGATTATCTGACCATTTCACCGAAAGCAGAGAAATTGCGAATGCATGCTAAATATAATGCCGAAGGTGAATCTTCAGTAAACAAGCGCGTTAATAAATAAATATACCCTTCATCGTGAGCTATGCGGATGCAAATTCCTATGCCACACTTTCAGAGATTGATTTAGGACTGGCTGCCTTTTGACAAAACCAAATTAGTTTGAAAACATTGAAATTAATCATAATTTCATGTATAATCTGATGAAATCAGAAGGCTCCTCCGGACACGTGTGAATTTCCAATCCCGCAGGGCCCAAATCCGGTCCCTGTCCGGCCTGGTTGCAACTCTGGTCTCCATTTCATAACATTATCAGTTTTGTTTAAAATTTCAATAAGTCTTATTAATCTCGGTATTAATTCCGTCTATTGGCGATCGTGAGTCTCCTTCAATCCCACATTGCGGGATATCCAAAGCCGTGTTCTCTATTATCTCACTTACATTGTTAACACACATATGCTTTGATAAGACATTAAAAGAAACCTGAGCTAATCCTGAGATTTATGCGGATTTTGGATTCCCTTAGCTGTGATGAACGGTCACCAAACCGTTGATTTCAGCACGGGCAATCAGTTTCGATTGTACAACTTGGGGGTCGAGTCCGAGAACTAAATGAAAATGCATTGTTCCACGACTACGGGACAACAAGTCTGACTTTGAAAATAAAAGATGGAAACTGCTAGCTTCTGCTAGAAGTGTTAAACAGGAATTATCAAAAACTGATAACATTACAATGAATTGGTAGCAGCAAATTGTTTGATTGCTGTAATCAAGCAATCACAATAATTGATTTAAGCCATTAAATAACATCCAAAAGTTTCCTCCTTGCCTATTTTATGTCAAAGTCTTTTTCAATCAATGATTCTGACGTTCTCATGAAAACTCATCGCATGTTTATCCGCCCAATTAATAAAGTACTCAGATCTAGATGGGTGTTGACAATTATTCTTCCCGTCTTTCTGTACTCGGTTGAATGTCTCTTGAAAAAGGCGAGTTACTCGTACTTCTGACTTTCTTTTTGCTTCCAAAATGCTTCACAGCTTCGATGTTCCTTGTTGAATCATTTTTACTTTACATTTACAATCAAAAAATTTAACTACTGATTTACATACTGATCGTCATCACAAAGATCCAAGAAAGCTATTGCCTAGCTTGCGATGCCGTCACCACACAACATCGTAGGCAAAATGTCGCAGACTCAATGATTTTTGTGAGATGCTGCTAAACATAGATTATAATATGCTGGTCTACACTAGTAGGCCTAATTGGTACATAAATAACCTGTTCAATATCTCTGTATTGCAAAGCACAATTCTCATATCTTTAATAGATGTTTTGTTATCTAGGTAGCTACGTGTGACTTTTCATTCAGTTATTTCAATATTGATTATCACAACAATTATGAATCGTGTCCGCAATCAAATTTGACAATTTTAGCGTCCAATTAAGACTGTAGCTACATGTATTTCATGTCATAGATCTACTTACTGACAAGGCCAAACTGATATTAAGCCATTACGCGGCTTGCATCACCTAATACATTGAAGTGAAATATCAAAGTCGAATAATCAAGTCTATTCTGATGGTGATAAAAATGATTGTAATTAATTGATTGCTCAGCCTAATTAAGTTGTAACAAATTTTTCATCCAAGGCAGCAAGCTCACATTTAAAGTGAAATGTCAAGGAAATTGACTCATCTCACATCGACAGAGAAATTGGCAGTGACACAAATACCATCCGGTGGCAACATGCTCAGTTTGTAAATAAACTGTCAAATGTTGTCAGTAAATCTCCGTATCTATTGTCACACTTCAATCGAAGGACGTGCATCAGAATGAAACATCCGCTGTAGGTAAACGAAATACATCCGGAATTTCGCCGGCCGTTATCAAAAACTTCCATTACCTTCGCCATCGATAGCTCTTGGTGAAAAGGAAGTCAATAGACACGCTTCTTACATGAAGACATTCCTAGTGCTGATAAATTGTCGCAGAAAACTGTCAGGTCAGCCGATTTGACCGCTGTAATATATTTGCTGACAGGAACTGATATTCATGCATCATATAATACTTTATATTGACCAAAGTTGGTAGTCGCAGAGTGCTTTTTATTCGTATTGATGAGCGAATGTTCAAATATTCCATCTTTGATCCAACAGTTGCATCGACGATTGAGCAGATCGAGCAGAAAGTTGTCTTGCAGGCTTCATCTCGTTGAACACGCCGGAAATTACAGTGGAACTTTGCAGAAAATATCCATCATCATCAGATAATTACAGTTAGATGATTCACCGTTCAAATCAGTTAATCACAGATAAGCAGAAAATTAATTTACGAACTTTTCCTTTTCAATTTAAATGCAAAGATTTAATATTTAATTCGAGCTGTCAATTTTGACTATTAGCTGGCAATATATTATTCACCTTCTAATGTGACCACAGCCACTGTGCTGACATTGCCCGAGCAAATTTACATCCCATAATCTTTCGCAGCTCTGCATCACAATATTGTAGACTTCTTGTAATGGTGCATGGACTGTTTTAGCTTTGTAGCTAATTTGAAAGGTACATGTCATGGTGAACATGTAAAACTCTATTATCAACCTATTTCTCAAGATTCACGACTGGCTTGAAAATCTCACATTCACAAGATTCCAAGGACTTGTCGGTGACTTGCAATAACCCATGAAAGTTTCTTAGAATTACATGCAAGCTTATGTGTTGTCTATGAGGTATGGGGTGCCAGGCACTTCCTAGCCAGACTTTTTTGTTTGCTAACAGAATGGAATATTTTGCTTTCTGATTGCCAAGCTAAGTCAGTTATTAGTCCAACCGCAATATTCAATGTTCTGTATTCCTACCAATCAGTGGTGACTTTAGCGATCATGCCCTTCATGCGCAGCATGACAGGTATTTCGTCTCATTCTCCACACTAAATCGACTTTCATTGCATTTAATTACTACTCTCTGGTCACTTTACTATGATATTGAAGTCATACCCAATTAGGATTTGTTAAGTAACTAAATTATTCTAAAAAAAGGGGCATTCAAGTCAATTTGAGCATGCCTCACTTGTCATTGGCCAATACATCTCAAACTGATGCCATAGCTAAAACTGCAGATGACGAATTCTATACTCCATCTCATGCCATGGACGAGAAGCATAAGCTGCACATATAGCTCCCTAAGTTATTTTCAACCGACCAACGACAGCTGATAGGAAGGCAAGCTGATGATTGTCGACGCAGTGAGATGTCTTGAGTCTCAATTGTTTTGTGACGTCATCTGTGTTGTGTTCTATACATGTCATTAGACAGAGTAGGGGCTTGAAGGCAAGTAGGAAATGAGATTGAAATTTCGTTCGTTAAATCGGTAACAGCTAATTAAGCTACGCAGAAATATGCACTCTTTGATTACTATGCATGCTTGGTTCAAAACCTTAAATCTCTTTTTTGACACTTGAAATTCCCTTATAGAAAAGCATGCGCCTCCACTGCTGCCAAACTTTTGTATCTGCATGTTGTTTGCATCTGACTTTTGTAATTTGCAGTGTGCTGGTCTATTACATAACACGCAATAATATGTAAATCATCGTTTGGTCACAAAAAGAAATTAATAGTGGTGGATGTGAAATCTGTTTTTGCTTGGTCAGCCACAGTCTTGCAGGTTGGCGAATTTCATTTTCGATTCGGTTCAAAAGTGAAATTATCATTTTGAGCTTTCCTGACATTGTGCACCAATATTTGATGATTTTGTATTTGACGTCCAAACGATTATGGTCATATGAACGGTGTATTCGTGTTCCATATAGTAATGTAGAATTGTGACTTGTGGCTGAATTAAGGATAGAATAGCATCAACTCGTATTGAATTAATTATGACTGAAAACTCGAAATGACATTACATTAGAATCGCCAACAAATTCTATGAAGGTGTAAAAGAGATCAATCTCCTCATAATGCCAGCCAAACTTCATACAATACATTGAATACAGACAATCTGCGTTTCAAAATGAAGGAAAAATGTTGTGAAAATAGCTCGAATAATGCATGCTAACAAGTGGAGAAAGCGTTCAATCTGTAATGCATTATTATATTTTGTACCTAATTAATTTACAAAATCACGATTATATAATTCGATAAGATACTCCGCCGATGGAAGTGGTTTTACCTTCACGTACTTCGCCTTATAAATTTTCCATATTTTTACAAAATATCGATAGATGAAACTACTGGTTTACAAGAAATTAGTAGCAAGAATAAATCTCGAGAAATTTGAATATGATGAAGAATAACAATATCATTTGCACACGCCTTCTACAGCACATGCATTAAATAATATTTTCATGTCACAAAAATGTATCTATTTGAATATATTCTTTCTTCTTTCAAAATTGGAAGTAAAAGATTAAATGAAATCTTTAAACGAATGTGGTTATTTATGTGATGATACTTACTAGCGAATGTTTTCAACAAGATTGTACCGTCTTAATTCACGATAATATTTTGGATTGCAATTTGCAAAACATGCAAGACAGCTTTCGATTGTCAAGCGAGCTTCACTGTTGGCAACTGAAGATATTCCCAAGCTTGTTGGCATTAGTATTTCTGTCAAACTCCATTGCTGCTGGAAATGAAGGATTGAATGTTTGGAATTGTTGGTATATTACAAACAACATATTCAAAGTGAGCTTATTGATTTCTTAATTGCCGAAAGAAGCAAAATTGATCCAATGCAGCTATTTGATTTAGAAATGTCATGACTAATACATGCAGATGATATACTTCCAATGAGTGAAAGATATGTCCTGTATAATCAAATTGAATTACTGAAAAACTGAAATTATGACTCAAAAGCATGACCCCACAGCGACCAAAAATGTAAAAATGAAAAAGGAGATCAACGCGATTTTAATGGTACCACTCCTAACCTCACGCGATGCATGGAGCGTCTGCAAATTACACACAAATTTCTTTTGAAATTAAAATTCGATTTTAAAATATATTTCGGCCACAAATGAGTGCCGTAATTAAGAAAAAGACAAAATTAGTCACATTCAAATGTTGATTAATAATTAATAATTGCTAATAATAAAGCTGCTAATTACAGAGCAGCATTCATTGAAGAAGTCAATAATTATAAGCATCTACAGGGATGTGGATGTAAGTAATAAGCGCCATTGGGAAAAATGGAAGAACATGCTAACAATCATCATATCTGAGAGAAAAAGTTTGAAGAATTCGGACAGGCTACCAGAGAAACTTTGAAAAATATATTTTTAAATATTTCTACTGTGCAAATTTTACTGTGATTTTGTATTTCTTAAGCAATCTAACAAGTCAATTTCAGCATCGACTATGGGAGATATAGTTTCAAGCAAAATACGCAACATCTGAATATTTCAATTATGACATATATTTTCAGTCTGAATACAATTAGGGCCAGCTTTGTTTGGTGGGCTTCTCATTTGCATGTATGTCTTCAACAATGCCTCTGAATGAATGCTAATACTTACGTGAATAAAGCACAGGCGAAATATAGGCCTACTAAAACACGATGAATGGAGATGAAACAAGATATGAAAATAGGAGAAGCATTTATTAGAAGTCAGTAAAAATGCATGTTAGTTAGAAGATTAAAATACATGTAGAATGAAGATCTTTTGAAAATGTCAAAAAGGCTGTCGAAACGCACGATTTCAAGCAAGTCATCACAAACTTCCAGACAGTGCAATGAAATGGGCGGAAGGATTTTGAACTCCAAAAGACACCTTCCGAACTTTCTGAGCCGCAAAATCTGTTACAATTCTATCAAAAGAAATTATTTGCCGCAGTTCCCAGCAGGACCCAAATGATCGCTAAGATGAATGAAGACAATATGGAGAGGAATATTGAATAAAATGAATAGGCTGCCACCAGTTTTGATCCATTTTTGTGTAGGCCTATGACCTACACAATGTCTTTTGTTCATTTTGATCGTCTATTTTAGTTTTATTGATTCTTGGTGGGCGGCAGACAGATTTCACATCAATCTTGGAGGGTAACCCCATTCACATGAAATGGATGAAATACTGCATACAATTAGATGTATTTTATTCCATCCGTCATCCGTCATTACATCATCCTCCTCATCATCATATCTTTTGATGATGAGTTTTGGAAGTTTTATTCATTGCATCAATTATTGTTATTGTATTATCACACATGGGGAGAGGCGAATGTCGATGACCTTTAAAGCCGATATGGATGGCGTTTATTCAAACGTATGTTAGTGCATGTTACAGGTGGCTTCATTTGGCTAGCATCTTTCTTACAACTGCTTCCGTCGTCTGAGAATTCTTAGAAAAAAGTCCCCTAAAAACAATGCACTATACTTGCGTAATAGTGCACTTATTGTCAACACCCTCTTGTATGAAATCCATCAGCGGCTACCTTTCATGACGGATAGGACTCTGCGATAATATATGAGTTGCTTAACACTTTCATTGTTTCATATTCTAGAATATTCTTCTGAAGCCCCGAATACAATTAATCATTAAAACTCCCATAAATGTTTTCAGTAGACTTCATTGTATTGTTGACAAATTTCAGTTGAAAAATTAACTCATTGTAAGATTTTATTTAACGTGATTTGGTGAGAAGAATTGATGGGAATATTACAGGATAATGTACTGTGTCACACTTCAGAAACTTGCAGGAGTTAGCCTATACAAAATCCATCCAAAATTTCATTAACATCCATAAAGTGATATCAGTTATCCGAGATCAACAAAATCAACACTGACGACGACTTGCAAAGTTCACTATCTATAAGAATCGTCTAGCGTTGTAATTTAGAAAAATGACACTGTCAATAAAACATCAGGAATAGGCCTATGCAGAAAGAATATTTCCGGGATATAGGCCTAGGTTTATCATGAATCTCAAATAAATGATAGCCTACAACCACGGTCTATACACAAAATACGAAATATGTGTAACTTGGTTGATCATATTTGTCAAAGCACGTGTAGCAGGAAATGACAATTTGATAAAACTATTTCACCTATAAAACTATATTTCCTGAATGATTACCTTTGAGGAGGGTCTTAAGCAGTTGACATAATGCCTCCCGAAATCCGTAGACAATCATAATGTATTCAGTCATGTCTACTATCACCTGCTTCACGACATAATCCTAACCAGCGGTACCCAAATCCAGCTCTTGAATGCTGGAATATCTTCCAACCCCTAATAAGCGCGACCTTCAACCAAATGTCAGCACGCGAATGAGACTACCTACAGTGGAAACACATGTGGCTTCAGGAGACTTGGCAACTTCGACATTTTAATCCAAAGACAACATATACAACATTCCACGATCTAAATGAGTGCAGCTGAATCGCTTGCGCTGTGGACATGGCAGATTTTGTACCGTCCTGTGCCTAATTGGTCTACTACAAGTTGGCCTCCTACATATTACGTACTTTTATGCTAAAAAACTGATGAAATTATGAAACACAACGTCACACATGCATAGCATGTTTATAGACAATAAATCCAAGGGATCATGCAAAATCCTAAGCTTGAAATCATTTGATAAACCTCTAAAATCTGTTTAGGGACATGCATGATGAAAGAAGTACCATTAAAGTTGAATATCGTAAATTGTAGTAAAACTCTAGAAAAATACATTTTCCGAAATTGTACAATGAGACAAAAGATTATTCAGTGTTCTACTTTGCAATATAGCCTATTTCGGTGATTGGTCTAAATCTGAAAAGTCTCTGAAATAATACATTGTTTGCAGGAATATCGAAGTCATCTATTTGCTGTCTGATATTTTAACTTTCTATATTACCCGGATTCTGGATAGTTTGCAACATCTGTATCATTAACTATCTTATATCATCTATTAGCTGTCACCATTTAATCATTAGCATAATAATGGTTGGAAAGTTGTGAAGAATTGAAAATGTTCAAATACGAAAAATCATAAAAAATAACATGTTTAACAATAAGAGTATGAGATATCTAGATTGATTGGTTGATGAAAATGTACAAGTAAATAAGATTGCGTTTTCATGGAAAAAAGTGAAATTTTTCAAATAGCAAAAATCTTTCAAGTATGGTACTATGCGGTGAGGAACTGGCAAAACATGTGATTGTACTGCATTTGTCTACTCGTACATTTCTTCTTTATTTACAAGCATGTGAATTTCCACTCACTTCACGCTTAATCATTAGTCCGGCAGCCAGAACGAGTTTCTGAAGGGAGCGAGGCCGAAAATGAGCCTTTCACAGAATGATGTACATCATGTGCCTACTACGAATCTGCACGTCTGCCGAGTTCTAGTGAGTTCCTCCTCTTGTCAGACAGGATCAAAGAAAAACATGCAAATCCAATGGGACACAGACTGCAGCTTTTGGTCAAAATGAAATTTTCTATGTTTTCGTGTATCAACTGAAAAGTATTAAGTATAGAGTCATAATTTCTCATGATGTACATGTGCTATATATGTGTTCTTTTGCATGGCAATCTGATCTATCGCGTATTTAATCTCATTGTTGTTAATTGCATTCACGACATGGCTTAAGATGCTTTGGTGGACAATCGATCCCCGCTACTTGCCTTAATGTCGGCGGTCACAATTGTGACGTGTTATTTATTCATTGATTATTATTGCCTTGACAACTGATGTGTGGTGGTGAGGGTTTGATCCTGCCAATTGACAGAGTCGCGTAAGTGGCTCGTAGCTCAGTTGGTTAGAGCACAGGTCTAGTTAACCTTGGTCGTAGGTTCGAATCCTACCAGCCGCACTTCTTTTGCATGGCAATCTGATCTATCGTGTATTTAATCTCATTGTTGTTAATATCATGCTTCTGATCGACGATGCATGTGAGAATGTGGTTGAATGTAGATAAAGTTGTTTAAAATGTTTGTGTTTGCTGACATTAAGAGGCTCTCCAAATCTAAATGTGTTTGGCTTTATAGGCAGGGGTGCACAAACATGAAAGGGAATAACCTGAAGACATTCCATGCCAAAAATTATGACTAAGTGTTCTTCGTTTAAACAGAAAAAAAAGAAAATTTCATTTTAATCAAAAGCTGCAGTCTGTGTCCCATTGGATTTGCATGTTTTTCTTTGATCCTGTCTGACAAGAAGAGGAATTCACTAGAACTCGGCAGACGTGCAGATTCGTAGTAGGCACATGATGTACATCATTCTGTGAAAGGCTCATTTTCGGCCTCGCTCCCTTCAGAAACTCGTTCTGGCTGCCGCATTACATTGCGCGATCTTTTCGCATGAGTACGAAAAATGAATATTTCGGATAGAACCGGCCTTGAAATGAATTAAACTAGGTCAAGGCCGCAATTGTAGACACACCGCAATGGTTGAGTGAGGGGCTAAATCTTTAAGTCCGACAAAACAAATAATAATGCGTATAACATTGGTGTACTACTTACATATTGACGGCGGAAGCGTCTTGGATGAAACATTGACAGTATACAAAAATAAACGCATGACTAAGAAAGGTTCTTGAATGCACCAAAGTCAAAATATTGTAGGACGAAGGGGAGGCAGCAATAATGTGAGAAATGGGGTGAACTTCGCAAAAGTATATGCCAATAGAAATACCGCTCAGTTTACATACAGGATATAATGGCACTACTGCAGTTTAGTGTACCCTCTATGAAAGAGACGGAAACGCGCCTACTGCAGTTTAGTGCACCCTAAAACAACGGCGCATTCTCCCGCAAACGATGACTACGCACATTACACCAAAGCGCGTGCTCGGTGTAATGTGCGAAGACGAAGACGAAGACACACGAAGACACAAAGACAGACACTCATTTATAACTATAGGGAAGAACGAACGGCATTCATTCTGTTGATTAAATCATGTTGTTCTCACATGCATTTTAGGGTGCACTAAACTGCAGTAGGGGTAAAAGAGGGTGCACTAAACTGCAGTAGTGCCGAATATAATCAATGAAACTGAAATTAAGTAGCAGTGATAAGGTGAAGGTATACATAACATGAAAGTTAGGATATTGTAGCTATTTGGGTTGTCCAATAACGCGTCATAAAACGCTAAAGACAATTTATTGAATCCAACTAAATGACAGTTAAATTATCTGCAACTTTGGTGTTCATAGAAACTCACTTTTAACTGTTTTTTTAGAATGCTTTCATCTAACTGTCATTAAGCAGAGAATGCGCACTAGCTTCTATAAATTTTTCAGAGCGTTGCGTGTAACAGGACTTATATTATGTCATTTTGACGCATTCTGACATCATAACATAGAAAATCATTAAATGTATTGTTATCGTCACAGAATTAGACAGGTCGTCTCTTCTTCTGTTTGACTAGAAGGGAAGCATTGGAACATGTAACGTGATACGTGGTCTGGAAAAGTGATACGATTAAACAATCTAATTCTGTGGTTATCGTAGTAAAAGATGACCTTGTTTTCCATTCAGACGCCTTGGATTTCATTCATAAATGAAGCAAATAAGTACTTTTATTCTGAAGCCAGCAGTCCATAGACATCGGAGCAATTAATAAAGAAAGGTCTTGTACAATAAAATGTTAGATTCGCTAAATGCGAACTCAAAGGAGACAAGGAAGGGACAAGAGGTGGACAAATCGGCATTGAGCGTGACAGAATCACTACTCTTCTAATTATTCCATTAATTAATGGAAGATGGATGAATTTGCAGGAATGGCCAGTGAGATGGGCCCCATGGGAGGCCCCTACGGCCTGGGTTGTGCCCGAAATGAAAGCTTTGACACATGGGCTGCTTTGACTTAGGATATGAGCATGCATGTAACTATATGCAGATTGACACACTAGGCTGTTCTTTTGAAAATGATTTTTAATGTCAGTTGACCCGTGGGATTCCCATGAGTCGGTAACTGATAAATCTCGTTGGATGGGATGGGACAGGAAGCAAAAACATGTCCCATGAACATCCCTGCTAATTTATCACAGAAAATTAAATGGATATCAATACAATTAGCTGTAGCGTTTTTATGCTTATCAATTTATTGCACTGTGCCAACTATCTTCACTGGTATACCGCAACTATTAAAGATACTATAAAAATACCATTAAAAAGCCGCAACTATACATGCATGTAAGTACATGTAAGTGCATGTAAGTGCATGTATAACTAAGATTCGATCTTCGTTTAGCTGATTCTGAAATCAAATCGTCTCATGGACTCTGTTGTACGTTTGGGAGGGATTATTCAACAAGACGTGCTCAATAACATCTATATCTCTGGTTCGATATGCCAGTTAGTTATACATTAATGAAGGTACCTTACCCTCCTTTGAATATTCTGCTTTCATTTGGGTTCCATTAATAAATGACATTATTTGTGACGCGTTCGTGAACACCCTTTCATTAGAAGATAATGACGGTTAGATGAAGTAAAATAAGTAACACGTCTATGGACGGCATCCATTTAATGACAGCTAAATGAGGCGTCATTAAGCTTACATTTAAATAATAATAATAATAACTGTATATTTATAGAGCGCCATTACTTCTTGAGCTCATGGCACAACAAAATTATACAACATCACATGTACCCAAAATAACATAAGCACGTCAGCGATTGTAAGAAATAAAGTATGTCTTCAAAGACCTTTTAAATGAGTATAGGGATGCAGAGTTCCTCACGTCTCTTGTTAAGGAATTCCACAATACGGGTGCAGCATAGGAAAATGATCTTCTTCCAAAGCGAGTCCGATGATGCGAGACTCCAGAATTCGGTTATCATCAGATGAACGCAACGATCGCCTAGGAACATATACGGATACGAGATCTTGCAAATAGGACGGACAAGAGACCTGAAGAATCTTGTACACAGTGACACAAATAAATAATGACGCGCTATAGGACAAGCCCATTAACTATCGAATCGAACCTCTCTCTTATTTCATACAAGTGACGGTAGTAGTCTAATATATTTTGCGAATGTCTACAAATTGAAAGTCGGCAGAGGATTTATCATGAGTATGACTTATCCTACTTCAAATCGTTTTATAAATCGTGGGTTTGAATCCTCAAATTTGATATATTTGCTTCATTTAAAATAGTCAGTCGTCGCTTTGCATGCGCCACATGAAGTTCATTCTACATCATTTGAATTTGTACTGTCTCTTTGAAGGTACACCACAGAATTGAACAAAACAGCTTCTACGCATGTGATAAAATACTGGAAAGTAATTGGACACATATGTCAAAAGAAGATGCGAGAATTATAGATGATCAAAATCAGCTAAGTAGCAGAATCATGTTCCGTGATAAAGGTGCATAGCTGAGGGTTTCGAAAGCTGTATTATGGGCAACATGTTTTAGGTGGCTAGAGTATGTAGGTTTTGTTAGATAGAGCAGCAACTCAATATTAATTAGATTCCTTAATGTACAATATATGCAGTTTTGATTTTATTAAATGAACTCGAGTTGAGATACAGTAACTAATGTGAGATAGGCGTATTATTGCAGTATTGAAGAAATTGCAAAAAAGAGATTGTGCTTCCCTGAACACACACATAATTCTCTCTGTCTATGAATGGCTCCATCAATACATTTAAAAATCAGTGCATTCTGCACAGAAAATTCGTTAAAATCATTCTCACAGAATTCAAATGGCGGGATAAGTTACTGACAACATGGCAATTTCCTCGCCAATATGATTGCCCTTTTCCTCTGAGGACATCGCAATAAGGGATCATAGTTTTTTTGCTATTCGAACGCAATTTGTAAAGAAAGACTTAGAAATCACAAATAAAATATATAACTGAATGAAATATGTACTAAATAATCATTAACGCACAAATTACGAGTAGAATACTAATAATCAGCAATTTACTCATAAGCAATTACGCCTGCGGAGTCAACTATGTTACGCACTGTAGCAGCGTAATGATCTTGAAGTATCTTAAGTCTCATGCGGGGAGTCTCTGTTGCCAAAACGTGAACATAGTGTAGATTTGCCTGACCATCTACTTACAAAACTGCTTCGTCAGATAAGTGTATGGACGGCACTGTTCAATTACTCATTGGTGAAACAACAACATTTTCAACAGTGTGTGTAGATGTTTGAATTTGTTTGCAACTCACTCTTTAAACGACATCGTGAATACATCGAATTAGACAGTGGGCAAGTTGAAGGCTAATTTGAGAATTGTTACTATTCCGAGGACAGAGTGAGTATATAGCAGGTATGTCTGAAGAGGGTCGACTCAAAAGAAAATGTCAGCATACAGTGAAAAAATTTTTATCAAAAGATTCAGGTTTTTGCGGAGATTGCAATCATGCGATCAAAAAAATATTTGCTCACTTTCTAAAATGCTATATTTTACAAATTATTCCTGCGATTATTCCTTATATACTACTAGCGATTTGGAACCTCCATATAAGTAGCATGAAGCCTAGATATCAAAAGTAATGAGCATTTACTGACAGGTATCTTAATTACGCAGAAACCCTCTTTATCAAGGAAATGTCAATGAACCGCATTATAATGTAAGTCTTCATGAAAAGTCGAGATCTTATTGTGCTTCATGGCTGAGATTTCAAGTTTTTAATTCAATTTTCATCGACATTATTTTATGATTTTCTAAATTTACGTTTCATTTCCTGAATCTGAATAGTATTGTGGACCCATTTGCATTATCAGGCACGGCGGAACCGGGGGTGCACCGGGGGCACGTGCCCCCCTAAAAATCAACAACTTTTCATGCCTTTCTCCCATAATTAAATTGATGCTCAACATTTTCAGACATCGCATTGATTTGACAGAGCCAAGGATTGTCGATGAGTCGTCAAGTTATCATTTTCCACTTTTATCTGTTAAGCACAATCCCATTCAAGTGACAACGATGCCTTAAAAGGGTGAAATGGAGGTAATTATGTCATGTGTCATATGTATCACATAGTTACATAATTATGTATGGATAAAGCAAACAAATAAAAAGCAGAATTAACTCAAGAGCTTTTAGAAATAATTACTCTTGTGGAAACAACCATGCGTGTTTCAGGTGGATTCACCAGCATCCATCAGTGCACAAATGAGACAGAGAACAATAAATTTACAATATTTATATACAGCGTTCCAATCGTCAGAAGTGATTACCACAAAGCTAATTGTGCGGTTCGGGTCTGGACATTCAATAGGTCGTCGCAGTTGAATTCTTTGATGAATAAGGCTTCATCCAGTTTGGTTAGTCACGGTTTGGTATGATACATGATCTTGTAATTAGAGACGTCAGGAAAGTGCAGATACATGTACATGCTAATTTCAGATGATGGACTGCTTTTTATGTATTCACTTATTCTAGTGATAAAATACCTTCATTCTCCACCAATTTAACATTTATAACAATGTTCACATGAGTATTTATAAACTATTGAAGAGGAAAGCTCCTTTGGAATTTTATCTTTATTAGGGATAATCATATTTGCTTTCAGCATAAAAAAGTGGATGAATGCGAGAGTTCCGAAGACGAGAATTTATATGTCCAACACTCTGACAAAATTCTTTGTAGAACATAGAGTTATAATTAGTTCCACGGCACTTTATCACTTGAATAAGTGAATACATAAAAAGCAGTCCATCATCTGAAATTAGCATGTATTTGCACTTTCCTGACGTCACTAATTACAAGATCATGTATCATACCAAACCGTGACTAACCAAACTGGATGAAGCCTTACGAGGGCTGTCCCAAAAACAACGCAATTATTCCATTCAAAATTATATTTCAAAAGAAAGAAAAGAAATGACTATCTGAGTCCTTCAACGTAATCTCCTTATAGCTCCACACACTTCTGTAGTCGTTCACACCGCTTCACGAAACAAGCTGCATACCATTCTTCACCATAGGTCTTCAATCTCTTATTTATGGCCCTTCTAAGGTCCTGAGGGCGCTCAAAAGACGTTCCTGAGAGGTCCTCCTTTAAACGAGGACACACCCAAAAGTCAAAGACGTGCAAGATCGGGTGAATATGGAGGATGGGGTGCAGTTCTGACTTTATTTGATTCCAAAAATCCTCTCAATGTGGCAGCGCCATGACTGGATGCGTTGTCATGGTGCAGCACAAGCTGTCTTCTTCCAGTGACTTTTCGGTTCTTCATTTGCAATTTTTTCTGTCACAATTCGATGAACTGAAGATTTTGACAGGTTTAGGACATCTTCCATCTCTCGTACAGTTAAGCGCATGTCTGTTCTGAGAAGCTCCCCAACGCGCGTAACATTTTCTTCGTCAGTTGAAGATCGAGGGCGTCCACTGCGACCAGCGTCCGACAGGGTCTGTCGATCACCGGTCTTGGAATCCGCGCACCATCTTGAAATTGTTCAGTAGGATGGGCATTTTTTAACTGGAAGCGTTTCTTTAAATTGCTCGTAAATAACAGTTGGACTCTCTCCATATTGGAAACGCATCCAGACGTAAAATCTCAAATTTTCCTTTGAAAAGTGCACGTCAGTAATCAAATTCGACGAAACGCAACTGTATGAAATTAGAGAAGAAATCTATGTTATCTTTATTAACGTGTCAGTTAACAAAATTCAACGCCCACTCATGATCGATGCTCTCTGAAAGTTCAGTACGAATCACAATCACCGGCATCAGTTCGCAATCACCGGCATAGTTATCTCTACATGTTGCAGTAGCGATGCACACAATCACAATTGCATTACTTCTGAGACAGCCCTCGTATTCATCAAAGAATTCAACTGCGACGACCTATTGAATGTCCAGACCCGAACTGCACAATTGGCTTTGTGGTAATCACTTCTGACAATTGGAACTCTGTATATAAATATTGTAAATTTATTGTTCTCTGTCTCATTTGTGCACTGATGGATGCTGGTGAATCCACCTGAAACAGGTATGGTCGTTGCCACAAGAGTAGTTTTTTCTAATAGCTTTGAATCTGGGCACTATTGCTTTTCTATCTGAATTAAATCACTTGTTTATGATAACGGATGTCTCTACGACATGTCAAGCGACTGTGAATTATCTACCGGCTGAGAGATAACTCAAAATAAATGCTGGGATGCAATCTGCAGCGATTGTTTCCGTGGCAAGTGAAATGTAATTTTATCAGCCCTTTATCAGTTTTAAGCTACCCTCAGTATCGAAGTTCCATTGCTACTCTAGGGAAACCCTAGAGGTCAGGTGCCCCTCAAACCTTTGAGCGGGTCCCTCTATCAGTGTTACACGCATTTTGGGTCTTCAGTATGACAGTATGGAGGCCAGTCAGTAGGCCATAGTAGGCGAGTCATATCAAGGCGAGTTTCGGCAGATATTATATCAATCAGTGCATGAGGCATGGTCTCTCTGAAAAGAAAAATCCCTGTGAGCATTTTAGAATATATTCCGTAGTTATACTATGGTCGAAAAACTCAAGCATGAAAAGTGCCCTTGACTTGGTTGGTGCCCCTGCCTCTTTCATCGTCTTCCACCGTCCCTGATCATTGTCTGTGATTACGATGCTTTGCTCTTTCAGCGGCAGGTAGTTTGTGATATGATCACGCTTAAGAAAATACTCTTATTAAAAAGGCTGAGCATTTAAGTACAATCAATCTATAAGGTGAAGTCAATATGCTAAAATGAAAATGATAAATGCTAGTAATTGAATGAAGATGAAATTTAGCCATCCATAAATTCTACTAAATCGACCCTTTGAATTAATAATTTAACAAACACATCCACTTTAAGGTTGTCATGACACGGAGGACTTGTTAAAAAATTGTTATTATTCCTTCTGTATTGCTATCATGATCAATCAATTGCGTGATAATTTCTTCGAAACTGCAAAAAATTTATCTCACCTTAGGCACTGGGTCTCAACTCGAGTTCATTTAATGAATTGGAAACTGCACACACATTGGGGATTTCGTCAATGTGGAGTTGCTACTCTGCATGACATGCTTACTCTATGGTATTTGTAGTGCACCTTTCATGACTTTGTTGCAATTACTACTGATACGAAACTTGCGGAAAGAAGAATTTAAAAATTGATGCTATATACTATTTTCTCTTACTTTTTCTATCATTTCGGTATCACCATTGTTGCTACAAACTGATGGCATAAAGATGATAACAAAGTCAATGGCAAGTCTCATGCATCTCAGTTGGTTGCTCTAATTACATTTGAAGCATGAAATATATCATTCTAAGATTGAGTCTATACCCTGCCACACCCGTTTGAAAGTGAAGCGTTTTTGCATCACCCTGTATACTCATTAAAATATTTCATTTAGCTCCTACTGACCAAATTTCAATGCATTGGGCTGCGGGCCAGTTCGGGTCTGAAACCGAACATGGCCGAAGCATAAAAACCTGCAAGGATCGAAAATTCCGGCTCTGCGCATTACTCTGACCACGTGCTTGCATGACCGTAAATCACTAGTACCTATACTCACTACAGACAACTCAACTCATTTTAATATATTTTTGTTAAAGTTTTCACTTGGTCATTGCTGATAACCCGTTGTTTAAATCTACAGCGTTGGATTCTCTGATGGAAAAAGGCGACATTTATTCACTGTTTGTTTAATAATGTTCCTATGTTGAGGTACTTGAATTTGAGCCAATCAACTTGCTGGGGATGCTTTCATTCGTCTGATTTGTTCTGATGGAAATGATGCATACTAATTTAAAGCTACTTCGAGCAATAAGGTAGTTTCCAAAATATCTGACATTTTCAAACAGCTTTCAGAGAGATGGAAACTTTCGCTCCATTGGATGCAAGACTTCTCAATCAGTTTCATTATGAAGGAATACACCAGAACTATCCAACTTTCGGTTGGTTTTGCGTCTTTGTTTTCATTCTCCTATCATTTACCATCCTTTCTAATATTTTCACATTATATGTATTCATAAAGAATTATCGTCAATGGATGAAGCATCACTTCTATATGGCTCTAATGTCCATCTTTGACATTGGCACTGCAACATCTATGTTTATTCCTCGTTTACAAAATTTCTATGAAGGTATTTTTCGCTCAGCTCCATATCTAATCAATTATAACATAAACCCCTTTACTTGTACACTTTATTACGCGATGAGCTTTTTATTTAGAAGTCCATCTTTACTCACATTAGTTTTGATCAACTTAGATCGTTTGTGGGCCATTTACAAACCAATCTCATACAGAAGATCAACTATGAAAACCGTGATTGTGATATCAGCAGTTGTTTATGCAGTCCATCTTTTAGCCGCTTTGCCTTTGATGATATACATTCAACCAATTGACGATACACAATATATCCTCAACGCTTCTGTGCCTTGGCATTCATGTAGAGTTCCGTCAGAGTTTGAATCAGTTGAATTATATTTCATCATCTACCGCACGGTTCTAGGCAAAGGCTTTCTCCCAATTTTGATCATCTTCTTTATGAACATCATACTTGTTAAGCGTCTTAGAAGACTCTACAATCGGATGGGCACGTCAGCTAAATCATTGGCGGAAGAGGAAAATGGAAGAAAAAGTCGACGCACGACAGTAACTCTGATATCTATGTCATTGTTCTATGTAGTTTTTTGTTTTCCTGATTGTATTATGTTATTATACAACACACTGATAGGCAGACCAAAGAAGGAGGAGGCTCTCAGTATGTATTTTCAGTATAACGCCGTAACATTTTATGGATACATCTATTCACTAACTTATATTCCACTGGCTTTCAATGTAATCTTTTACGTGAAGGATGCACCATTTTATAAGGCATATTTCAAATCTCTTGTTGTCAGAAGATCAACAGCGGTAACGGCACTATCATCTAAACAGACGATGGATCAATCTTCAGTGTGAACATAAAATATCTGAAAGTTTGATGTTTCGATAATGTTGTTGCATGCACGTGTTTATGAAACACAATCACGAAAAAATGTATAAGTATTATGTTAATATAAAGAGCCCTCTCTAGTTTTTGACAAATATCTCACATAATGCGTACAAGTAATGGCTAAAAGCCGGAATAAATAAGATCATTGTGAAAATATAATGAGGAAAAAAGAAACTGGATTTTGCCTGAATTACAAGCAAAGGGTTTTTCAGCATCTCCTCAAAGTTTGGTCAAATTTGGGTAAGTTGCAAGATGAGAACCAGCCATATCTGCTTGCTCTACCTCATCATTGTAAAATATTTACTGAAAGTAGGAATGCTATCCAAAAATTTGTATGTACTCATTACGTACATATTCACGTAAATTTCATGTACTCATAATGTACAAAAACATGTTTAGGATGACCTGAGTTAAAAGGAACATATGTACGACACGCAGTTGATATGAAATCAGGGCTACTTAAATCGTTTATAAATAATCGAGCAAATGCCAATTTCAATCAATATATATACATTTATATTTATAACTATAGTAACCAAGTACCCGAAACTAGTAACCGAAACTATAGTAAATAAGTAGTATACAGTAAAAGAAATATGCCTGAAGAAATCATTTTCAAAGAGATTAATACCAAACTATTTAATTAACATTAAATGATGTTGTCAAACTAGTCACGAATTTTATGCCGTCGCTCAATGCTTTTAAAAATTGCACCCCTCAATCATAATTCTACCATAATGATTTTCCCTCATCATACTTTTATTTGTATTTAGTGGTCTTTACTCATTTTTGACTTCTGTTGTAAATTATTATTTGAATGCTGCTCACGCTGCACTGATGCTAGCCAGATTTGCATTGCTTGCATTTCTAAATGTTCTATTGATAACGCCGGAAGGCGAAAATTTTGGGCACATTAAAGATTAATATGAGTACCCGAAGGAATTTTTCATTTTCTTCTGAACGGTCTGTCCGGGTACGTGGAGGACCACATCATGCATTCGCATAATTCTACCAGCCTATATCCCTCATAATTATTCGTTCGAAGAAAATCAAAAAGACAATTAATGGGGACCAGAGACGCTGGAAAAAGCTTGCGATGCTAACAGGAAATTCTGTAACATCTCAAACTTCAAATGGAACAGTGCATTTCAATACCGAGCGAATCCTAAATTGTGTTTCTTCAAATGTGATTTGCAAGTGACAATGTTGCAAATGCGGGCAATTACACTGGTCTGCATTAATGCAATTAGGCCTACATACTGTTTACATGCACATAAGTGAAAGAGGAGATGTTTTTCGTCATCGTGTCCACACACATGGATTTGCAGGTAGCAATACTCGCTCCTAAAAGAAGCGAAGAAAAATACTCATTCAGAAGAAGGAATGAAATATTCTAAGAGAAGCGAATTTCTGAGAAAGCAGCCACTCATATTGCTACCTGTGGCCAGGATTCTCCTTTTTACCAGCTACCTTCGAATGCATCAAAACTTAAGGGGGAGTCAAATGAGCATTTTTTATTCATAAATTTAGGTCATCACTATAGTTACGCATAGTTATCGACGATACCATGCAGAGCTATAGTTTTATGCATAGCTGTTTCTATTATTTCCACTATTTCTGTTATTTTTACTCTACTTCCTCATCTTTAATGTATTCAATGAATGACTGTCTTCAAAAGCAGTTTCTACTTTGTGAAATCGATCGACACATTACCAACTCATTAGTGAAATTGGTTGATTTTCTTTACTTTTTGTATTTGTGATGAACTCAAAATTGCTAGAATACACGCCATTCCAAAGAAAAGAGCCCCTACCATTAATGACCTACGTCCAATCTCAGTGTTATCGGTTTTGTCTAAAGTTTTTGAGATATTAGTGTTAAACAATGTAAAGACTGCTTTGGTCAGATGTTATGGTGTTGAACAACACGCCGCCTACAGGCCCTTGGGATCTGCCACGGAGTGCGCTGGTGTCTATCACTCATGAAATTAAAATTCTCATGGAAAATTCCGATAATATTGGTGTGCGTGTTTCTTGCTTGGATATAACGAAAGCTTTCGACAATATTTTGCATAATAGACTCCTGAATCATTTGGTGTCACTTGGGATGGAAGGTGGTTTTGTGAATTGGCTGAAATCCCAGTTAACTGATCGGACACAGTTTGTATCTCTTTATGGTCATCGTGGTGTTGCATCTAATGTCATTTCATGGGTACCTCAGGGGTCAATTCTTGGCCCATATTTGTTTAACGCTATGATGGGATGTGTTACTTCTTCAAATGACCTGTGTAAAGTTGTGAAATATGCTGATGATATTACTATTATTGAGCCAATTTTCTCTGACAATCCAACGAAGTCTGAAGTACTGTATAAGATGACATTGTAAACTGTCTTTTCAACATTGGTCTATCTGTCAACACGAAAATGAGTGAACAGATATTGATAAAATGTGCAAAATCTTTCCCAGTTTGTAACGATGTCAAATTTGAAAATGTAACTTTTTTCAAGATATTTGGTCTTGTATTACATGACTCTTTGTCTTGGGATTACCACATCTCCGAAGTTTTAAAGAGAGCCTCATCGATCGAGAGTTGTGATTCGAGTCCTCCAATCTCTACTGTGTAAAAACAACCTAGCAAACGTTTATCATTCATTGATTACTAGTTTGTTTTTGTATGCCTCACCTGCCTATGGTCGTTTAGCTGCGAAATTGTTGACAAAATTAGAGAAGTTTCAGAAACGTGCACATAGGATCATTTGTGGTTCAGACTGCTCATGTAAGAATTTTCCTAACCTTGCAAATATTTTCGAAGAGAGGGCCATTGATTTCTTGCTAAAATGTGAGAGCTCAGTTTTCCATCCACTAAACAGCTTGATTCCTGAAAAGATGTGTGTCAGCAAACATTTTCGCATCCCTTTTTGTCACACTAGTAGATATTTGAACTCATTTATCCCGTGGTCATGTATTTTGTTCAATAAGCAATTATGTCAGTCCACAACTGGCAAATGATGTCTGATCTTTCTTAATGTCACACTTGTCTTCACTTTTGTTCGTTTGTACGAGTACCTTTTCTTACTTGTATACTATATTCATTTTTGCAACTTGTTATGTATACGATTTTCAATTTGATAAATAAACATTACTTATCTTATCTTATGAAAACGACAACCAAAATCAAGATCATGCAAATACAGTTTTGTGATTGCCTACTCTACCTTATGATTCAGAACTGATAGCAAGCAAGATTTCATCCCTACATGGTTTAAAATAGCTTGCTAGCAAAAACGTCTTTCAAATAGACTTAGACAAGCTCTGATTAAATGAATTCATATAAAAATATTGATACTCAAGCGACTCTCTTAGGGCTTGCCAAAGATTGGAATCACAAAACGCAAATCAACACGACAAATCATATTTGCGCCGATTCATCGTGTAATTCAGCAGTTTCTGATGCTTTGACTGCTGACGGCAGTGTCTGCATTCCATCATTGCATGCGAGGCTTGCTGTCGTGTGCTGATGTAATGCCACGCATCGCCAGGATGGAAATCGAAAAGTATTTCCTTAATAAACGTTCGGCTTTCCCAATGAACGTGATTAGCCTATTACTTGTGTTATACAGTCTACTCATAACATGCGTTCAATACAACTGATACATGCATCTTAATTACGTTAAAATGCAAATTACTGGCCCGCTACGAAATTGAAAAATCTGTCTTACGTACATTTGATACTAAAAATTGAAATTAAAAACTGCAGAAAGCTATCTGGATGCTGGAATTTTGTTTGGGCAGACTAGAGACCTTTTATTTGAATAAACAAAATCTCAGACTTGTTACTACTCAGTTGATTCTGAAAACTGAGCTTTTGAAGCAATCTGTCGGACGCACGCGATGAATTTCATCATTTTTTTAGAATATTACTTCTATTTTTCTATCGAAATATACAGAAATATTCCAAATAAACTTTTGAAATGATATTTTTGGTGCATCAGTCTGCTTTGAAAAAAAAGTTGGAATGATATTACGTGGATGTCAAGCTTAAAAAAACTCTTGAAAAATAGCACATGATCTGTCGGACGCAAGAAATGCTTATGAAAAAAAGAAGTTTCGAATTTCAATTTATCCAATATACTTCAACTGCATATGTAATCACAACTCACCGTATTATTATTTTGTTCTTCAATATATTTGTTTAGCAGAATCAATGCCTTTGCATATTACGTGCCTCTGATAGATTTTTACATAAGACGCAGAATTGAAATTTCAGCAAAAATATATAATAAATTAAGGCCATTCTTGCGGTAAAATGCTTCTGAATGTATTAAATCGATACTTTAGGGACTCTTGGCATGATTCATTTTAATAGTTCTTTGTAGCATTAATAACTCGATCATAAAATCTGCTGGAGGTACAATGAGCGAGGTTGAGGACTAGGTTTTTCAAGCAGAGGTTCTTAGCAATAACGCGTGGCGAGGTAACATGGTGACCATATTTTACTATCGTCAAATCGTTCTCCCCTAAGTCATGCTGTTTAGTGAGCTGCAGTAAAAATTTGTTTGTACCTTCGACAGATAGCATTCTCTTACATAACGAGCTTTAAAATGCAATTATAAAAGATCTAAAACCAAATTGACTTGAGAATTACTAATTCCATAAAATTATGGATATTTACTTGCTATTTTGAACACCAAAAACAATTTCGTAAAAGGTTCAAATATATTTATCGACGATCTTTAGTGTGATGCTCGGAGCCAGGTTTCAACAAATGCTCTTTAGAAATGCAATGCGAAGAGAAAAGTTATTTTAAAAGTAGACACATATAATTTACCCGAAATCGACGGCCATCCGTTCCAGGTGATTTGTTCCCATGTGTTTTCGTAGCTGAAAGAGAAATGCACGTCCTGAGATAATCTTTTAAAAAAATACTAGATTTTTCAAGAAAGTCGTTGCAATCTGTGAATGAGTATTACCGATAGAAATGCCCCGAAATTATTATTTCTATAGGACTGCATCGCATCCAAGTGTTGACTAAGTCTAGCATGATAGAATCCAGTATGCTTCAATAACTGGATTTATTGAGTTATTTTACTGGATTCTCACTCTTCGACATTTATCTCTCTATGTGATTGTGTAGCGTGCTTAACAGTGGCGTCGTCTCCGTACCTGCGAGGCCTTCGCCGCATACCCAAAAATAACTATTTACGTTCACAAAACAAAGGTTCAAATAGTTTTAATTCTTTGTTTTTGAGAGCATCTTTACGTTTACAACTTTACATACACTTTACAGTTTCAAGTCACTACTCTCAAATACGTCCCGAGCGCCAGCGCTCAGCTGTTAACTGCAGGGATCTTCAAGCAATCACACAATGGGACGGGGATGTGTTCACAGCAAATCACAGAGATTTGTGTGTTTGTGTGATAGGTGTAGCGTGTGCGCTTAGCTCGATAGATAGACTCGTCTTCCGCAGATAGAAACGCAGATGCAATATATTGCAGCAATGCAAGGAAAGATCTATGTATAAATTCTTAGATTCAGATAGAGACAAGCGCAAATTTTGGCGAAGATGATGACGCGTTGAATCGTCGTGTCTGTGTTCACCAATGGCTGAATGTCGGATCAGAAGGTGAGAAGCCGCTGAAAGATAAAGCGATGAAGGTTCCATAATTTGATGTACGATTCAGTCAGAGATAATGATTCAGGGCATGTTGGTGATACTCTGCGTATGGCGGCGATTTCAACAGTGGCTATTTTCTACCCCGGCCAGTCGTCCGAGGCATTATGCAGATAACTCCAACCATTGAAATGGCATTGAAATAAAAACTAAACCACTCTCAGGGGATAGAATATGAGGAGGAGCACAAAAAACATTTTAGCAGCCCTAAATTTGAAACATGCAAGTAATTGACAGACTGTAAAACACATCAGAGTCTTGCGTTGCCGAGAGCTTCCTCGAGAGTTAATGTTCTCTAATCTCACCAAGGCGAACAAGCGTCATGTGAGAAATCGACATCACATTTTCATTGTCATTTGACGTTTAAAATCTTGGGAAAACAAGAATCGCGTTGACGAACAATCAGCTTAGGATTGCATGCTTATAAGGCTGTTCAGAAAAAGAAGCCGTCACATAGGACTCATAGTGAATCACAATTCACATGCAGAATAGTCTACATTGGGTAGTCTATGGACTTCAGTGTACCTTTCATTTAGATATCAGTTTCTATTTCTCACATCATTTCATTCTGTAGTCGTGAATGCCAGCATGACTTGAATGTTCATGTACTTGTACAAGTATTGAAAATTCACTGAAATTTAGATAGCGTCAAATTAATTATTTTATGCAGTTCATTCTGTCTGCTGCAGAAATATAGGAATCCACTATGGAGCGAAGGCCTGTGGTCTGGGAGCACGCGACGCCACTGGTGCTTTACGCTTTGCTCCTTTATCATCGCACTCTCAATCCTGCTCCCTTGTTTACATATTTTCCCATGCTGCTATCGAGCATTATCGCCACGCTCGCCTCTCCTCCTGAGCATGAATGCGGATCGCTTTGTGAAGCTGTGTGATGTGTTTTCCCTGCCAACAGCCTGCATCGCGCTTTTTTCTCTCTGTAAATGCACTCACCGAATTGTACTACATGTAGTACTTTGTGAGTCATTAATAAATATATTATTATTATAATCAACCACTCAGTGGGCGACATTGGCACTAAATCCCAGTAACATCAGCAAGGGGGTTATCAAAAGTGTACAAAAAGGGTTAGAAAATGAAGAACACAAACGTCCAGAAAATTGCTCAGATGATCAACTTTAACTTTTTCTTCAGCTAATAACATGTAGCTCTTTCTAAACATGTATGTGCATCATAATTGACTAGATGTACAAAATGCACCAAGGAGCTAGTGTAATCAGCAGATAAGCACTTGTTGTCAATCAGATCAGGGTTTTTTAAGAAAAATTTACACCTGAACAAAATCTGACATTTCGACTTTGGCTTCCCGCTGCTTCCCCTGAATGGGCATAGATTCTTCTGATCATCAGATCCGCTAATTTTTCAGTCATGACTAAACTTGAAATCATCTTTTTTCATTTCCTTTAGAAAAGCATTTGTTGGGGCTATATATATATATATATATATATATATATATATATATATATATATATATATATATATATATATCAATTCATTAATTAAGAATAATCCAAACGTTTATCAGAAAGTTGTTGCACCAGTGGTTAATAGCATAAAATTAATGCACTGGTTAAAGGTTTTAAACAGCCTCCATCGCTTTTGAGATTATTAAGCAAGAATAATCGGAAAACAATGGAAGGGATTTTGAAATGTGAAGACTACTCTAAATGTAAATGTTGCCCCACGTTGTTGACGGGGAAGATTATTGATTTCAAAGTTGGTGATTGCACAAAAAGATTTAAGATCAACTGCAATTTAACCTGCACCTCTAAGAATGTTATTTACACCCTTCGTTGTAAGTCTTGTTACCAATTTTATATTGGGCAAGCCGGGGATATGTTCCGTAATCGGCTGACTATTCATAGACAACAGATGGATAATGCCAATTATATGACTTTAGGAGTGACCAAACATATTGCTGCATGTGCTAAAGATCTACCGCTAAAATTTGAGGCTGCTCCATTCTTTCAGCTTCGGCCGAATTCTTCACGCATAGAAAGAGAGCGCAAGGAATCCATTTTTATTTCTATGCTTAAACCAACATTGAACCAGACCTCAACCACCTGAACTATGATGACACGTCTAGCAAAAATCGCAAGGTTTATGTCATTAATTTTTGATTTGGAAGTCTATGCTTCCAATTTTGTATTTTACTTTCCAATAAATTCATTCCCATGAGTAGCCTGCCCTAGACCAGGCGAAAGCGGTCGGGAATTATTGCTGATTTTTCTTTCGTCTCAAAACTGTATTATTTATATATAAATATATATATATATATGTATATATATAAATATATATGTATAGATATATAATATCTATAGGGACCCTCACACCGACAATTCGAAATGAAACAAAAAGACAGTTTCTGTGGAAGACCGGTTTCGCTTATTGAAAATAGCTTTATCAATTCCACACTGGACAAGATGAAAGTCAAAAGTGAACGTGACACAAAGTTGTAAAGTCAGACATCAGTTCTCAACAAAGTGCGCAAATTTGATTGGTTTGTAAAAACACCAGTGACCTGCACATTAGACAATTCTTTCTGACAATAGCGCAGGACACGCTTGCTGCAATTGCTATGTGGCACAATGAAACGCAACTTATTACATTTATTCATTTCTTGATTCAAGCCATTTGGGGTAAGAGCACACATCCGTTTAATCCAAATGTTCTCTTTCAGTAACCTTTTTTCAGGGTTCGGACAATGTTCAACACCAAAGTAAGAAAAATGAGATAGATTACAAAGAGAATTAAAATGTTTTGCAACAGATGTATCATGACATGCCTTGATATTTGCTATGTGTTCAGAAATACGTTTACGCAAACATTTAGAGGTTTGCCCAACATAGGTTACTTTACAATTTTTACAAATTATCACATAGATGATGTTAAAATCTGTACATTGGATCTTATGCACAATGGGAAAAGGAGTGTTAAAAATATTTACAACATAATTACATGAGAGACTGTATGTACATATACTACAATTACACGGCAAAAAGCCTGTGTTCCATGACGTAGGAGTCTGCTTCGTAAGAGAAAAAATGGTACGAACAGCAGATCGTATAGCACTCCTACTATAACCTTGATCGCGCCAAACTTTTTGTACAGTTTTCTTGGTATCTTGAAAATCCTGGTAAGTGGAGCTATGAGAAGCCCATCTATACACGTGACCGTAAACAATACTTTTAAAAACGTGATTCGCATGATAGGAATTGCTACTCAGTAAGCAATGCCTATCCAAACTTTTAAAACCAATGCGAGACAGCAGAAAATTATGACATTTATATAACTCTAAATCTAAAAAACGAAGCTTTTCAAAATCATGATGTAAAGTTACCTTAATACACGGATGAAAGCAATTTACAGATTCATAAAAATTACGAAGATCACTTTGAGAAAAATCCCAAGTTCCAAAAATATCATCAATATATCTTTTCCATACCACGGGCTGTTTGTTTAACATAAAAATGTGCTGTTCCCATTCCATCAAAAAAATGTTGGCGAACGATGCACCAAACGCACACCCCATGGCTACACCATGTATTTGTTGAAAAAGATCACCATTGAAAACAAAAGTGTTGTTTTTCAGAATAAGGCGCAGAAGTGTTAAAAGACTCAAATCCGACGCTTTGGGTCTGGAAACTTTAAAAATGCTCGAGCAACAGCTTCAATGCCCTCTTCAACGGGTATGTTAGTGTAAAGAGATGTTATGTCCATGCTAAACAAAATAGTGTCCTTATTAACATTGACATCATTGAGGATGGAAATAAGATGCATGGAATCTCTAATATAACTATCAGAAGCTTTGACAATGGGTGCCTGAAAAAATTCAACAAACGAGGCACATGCTCGGGTTATACTTTTGCAGTCAGAAATTATCGGTCGGCCGGGAGGCATCTCATCAAAAAACCAAGTTTCTTTGTGAGCCTTGGGCAACATGTAAAAAGTACGTGAATTACAATCAATAGAGGGAGCTAAGGCTCCAAGTTCTCGATGGCTTATAAAATTTCTTTTATAAAGATATGAAAGTAAATTGTCTAAACGTTTCGCAACAGAAGTAGTATTGTCAGTATGAATGACAGAATAAAATTCCTCATTACAGAGTTGTCTGTATGCTTCAGACTCGTACTGATTGCGAGGTACGATTATCCAAGTGCTACTCTTATATAAAGTACTCTATATATAAAGTACTATATATATATATATATATATATATATATATATATATATATATATATCCAAAAATGATCCCCAAAGAAAACACAGTATCAAATAAAATCCCCGACCGGTTTCACTTCATTCTCAGAAGCTTGTCAAGGGAATGATTTTTTAATTAAATCTATGTATATACATAAAATTCAAACTGAAATAGCATAAGTTTCTTTCGCAATTACCAACCTTCAATTGGATGGTTTTTCCCGTTACTAAGATATCACAGCAACCGCACCTAGGTTCTTCACACTTAGTAATCCCAGTTATAGTCCTTCTATTGCTATTACTCAAGATATTCAGGAGAGGTTGCCTGAAAGACCGAACCATTCTAGTCTGCTTAAAGGGCTCCATTAATCTAAGACTGTTATAGGCTGGAGCGACCACCTTTGAATATAAATTTAGATTTTTCTTATTAAAGGTGCATACAAAAGGAATAATGTCATCATTGATAGCAGACGTGTTTCTGTCACTAGGTCTGGCATTAAGTACGTTTTTGGCACGTTCAACTTGGCGATCGATTAGTGATTCCGGATAATTTGATCTCATGAGAGCATGCTTCAATTCGCAAAGTTGTTTCTTTTGATGACGTTCATCAGAGACGATCCTGTAAATGCGCGTAGCTAAAGTAGAAGGTATATTCACCAAAACATGTTTAGGATGACTTGAGTTAAAAGGAACATATGTACGACTGTCAGTTACTTTACGATGAATATCAGTTTCTAACTTATTATTAGATTTATATAAGTGGATTCAATAATAATTCTATAATAATTCAAGCATTTTGATTTGTCTTATTTAGAATATATATATATATATATATTAAAATAAAATAAAACAATCAATTAAAAACATGTTTCTGCATTTATTCTAATGCCTTCATCAGGTGTTAACAGAATTAACATAAAATCAAGCTTTTATATGACAAGATGATAATGAGTAAAATTTACAAGCGATGGCATGGAATGATATGACAACAGGACAATTAACAATAAAATCAGATGATGAAATGACAAATTTACTAAGACTGCTATGTACATTGATGACGTGACCAAACGAGCTATTTACAAATTCAATGCCAGTGGATTACAACCTCCTCGATCATTCATGAGTGCATCAGTACTGGTACTCTTACAGAATTAAATATTTTGTTTATCTGCTTCGAAGCGCGTGCAGATGAATCTAATTCTGTGGGCACTCTTAATATGAATTGACTCCAAAAGACGAGGCTCATTATTAACCGTAGAGATAATCGTTACAAGCCGTCTTTCTTTGCTGAATGGACGTGCATACTGACTTCTGTCAGTGTAGGATGCGCATTGAGATATTCATTAATGCGAGTAATGAAATTACGAATGGAACTGCCAATGTAACATTTATCACAATGTTCACAACTATATTTTTGTTCAATATTTGACTTCAATTCGTCATTTATTTTATCTTTGTTGGGAAAAAAATGAGAAGTTTTCAGGGTTGTAAAACTAACCCTCACACGTACAGTCTTAGGTAGAAATTTATTTATGTCTCCGATGTGGCGATTTAGATTGCTTTCTTTGTCAGCATGAAATGGAAATTCCAATTCACGGTTGTAGTATCACTTTCATTTTCATTTTTGTCGCTTGAACTTTGATCACTGTAATTTTCTTCGACTCTTGCCTGAACGCTATCAATGACTCCGTTGGAGAACCCGTTCTCCCGAAAAGTACAACGGATGATCTCCACGGACTCATGATAACGCTCAGGAGAAGAAGATACTGCTCTGGCACGGTAAGACACCACTGCAACCTTCTTCTTCCCATGGGAAATGCCATTTAGGTTCATATTCCTTAGGCCTTCACTCCTGTTTCCATCGATTAGTCACACATCACCTTTTTCTCCAACATCTTTTCCGTTCCTTTCAACTTCATGACACCTTTCACGGCTCACGTCGTAAGGCGGTTTTACACGGTCCAACTTGTCAGCCAACATGCTCGTCCTTCCTTACTGGATTGACATGTTGGGCGGGATAGAAAGCTTTTACACGATCCAGCAAGTTGGATGAACTTCGGATTTCCTTCAGAGTCAGATGAGTTTCGGTTTCAGAGTTCTGACCCGAATCAGGTTTATACACCGCTTTTCCGACACATAAGGGATTCCCGTGTGTGACGTAGGAATGTTGATTGACGTATTTGAATGATAACTGTCTCACGAGACACGCCAAGAGCCAATCATAAGCGAGAATCAGACCATGTTGGATGAGAATATTCAACTTGACGAGCTTCCCATCCAACAAGCGCCAACCATGTTGGACCGTGTGAAAGCATCGCGAACATGTTGGGTTCAACATGTTGGCCAACAGGCTGAACCGTGTAAAACCGCCTTTACTCCCGTACATCATCGTGCGGCAAACACATGCAGAATAGCCTTCCATTTACTAATAGGGTGCGGCTTTTGATACTAAGAATGTTAGACGGTTATGAGTTTGTAGCTCCTTCACCGTCCACAACCTACTATATTTTTTGCACATTATTTCTCTATTGAATGAATGTCATCAATGCTTGTAGCAAATGATGAATTAAAATTAAAAGCCAATCTATGATTTCTCCATTAACACAGCTGCAAAGAGGATTTGCTTTTAAGCGTCACAATAAAGATTCACATTGTAATGATTAACTACCGCTGGGTTTGCGGCCCGTGGGCTGGTTGAGGTTGCCGACCACAGCTGTCCATCGAATAACTTTGATTGTTTTCTATATTCCACCGACTTTAACATCTGACAATTTCCGGGTTATTCAGGGATATCTGTGTAATAACATTGATATCTGCATGATAATTATTCTGATAGTTCGGCAGTCAGAGCGAGTTTCTGCCGGGAACGAGACCGACATTGAGACTTCTACAAAAAAAAAGTGCACCCTATGCCTACTACGAATCTGTGCGTCTTTCGGTAGGCACTTTGAGTCTGCGCGCGGCCAAAAACGTCAATCTGCGTCCCATGGATCAGCATGTGTTTTTCTTTGATCGGTTCTAACAAGAAGAATAACCAGATAGAACTCGGCAGACGCGCAGATTCTTAGAAAGCATGGGGTGCACATCATTATGTGAAAGTCTCATTTTCGGTCTCGTTCCCTGCAGAAATTCGTTTTGGCTATCGGACTATGACGGCGAACTTGCTATCGTTAGTGATTGTTGTTCATGACGATCAAAATCGATATTAAGTCTCGACGTGACCATGACGAGAAAGGGTTGAATTAATGAATTTTGATTATCGAGCTTTTGTTTTAAATCGAATTTTCTGACAATTAGCTGACTTTCGAATTTGACTTTCGGTAAGCCTATTAGCACAACTCAACTTAATCAATGGATAAATATTTGAACATATAGTCCTATTCCATACAGAAACATTATACTTTCTTATATTCAAAGATGATTGTAGTAGGCTCATTCTACGATACTGAAGCAACTATACCGGTGAATATGTACTGATTAGTGAATTCAATCTCGAGATCTCGACCATCTTTTGGGTGGTCGAGATCTCGAGATTACAGTGCCGAGATCTCGACTATTCGAGATTGGATTTTTTTAAATACACACACCTAACAAATGAAAGTTGCTGCTTGATTGGATTGCCTGTGGGAAATTTGGCTAACTGATGACGCCAAATGCACTAATATTCCCATTTTTCACGAAGCTATCTTCAAGAAACTTGAATATTGGTGTTAAATTTTTTTTGAAGTATTTTTCGACCTTTGCTGTTCCATCCAGTTCTTTTCAAGAATCCGGTAATTTAATTCATCTTATAAGCTTGTGCTTTGATTAACTTGATATCTACATGTAGAACTCAGATTTACAGAATTCTTTTCACTTGAAGAGAATTCTTTTCAATAATGAAGCATGAAATCTTGGGAAGCATTATATTCATCGTATTTGCGCAAATAAGAATCGTTCATCCTGATTCATCGTAAGTGAAATATTTCTGCAATTGCGAATATAGACGGAATCACGAAACTAAGTCGGCCATTGTTAGACACAAAGCTTGTTGAGTCTTGTCATGCACTGCATTTATGCGCAAACACATTCTAGAGCCGATTAGGCAGCACGAACACGACGCTCTTAACATTTTAAGGTGGTCATCCGACTTGAGTGCATGTCAATCGTAAAACCAAGATGTGGCACTATTTAGTAACTGCTTGATTTTCACACAAAGAGATTGATGACAACTTAATACCCATGCGAACTAGATAACCCTAGCACTTAGATAACCATTGTCATGCTAGCCTAGGAGTCAATGTCACATCGTCACACCAGGAAACAATTCTCAGCCGTGATGACATTTTTCTGCACTTTGTATGCATGAAATAAATTACATTAATGAATCCCAAATGTAGACCAGATTAGTATTATTTTAATTTCAATTGCAAATAGAATTAGGTAATTGCAATGAGGCCTAGAAAATTAGACTACTGTACAGTAATTGATAATTGTCTGAAATTAATTACATTTTCTGAGCTATTGTCACAATCAGTAGGCCTACTTGTAATAATATCGAATTCGAGATCTCGAGATTGAGAGGCGAGATTGAATTCACTAGTACTGATGCAATGTTTTTCAACTTACCGTTGTTGCTGCATACGATTCCCATCAAACCTTCAAATGATGCAAGGAGATTCTCATAGCCTGTTGAGAGATTTTCGACTGTCAAAAGACGTGTTAATTGACATCACGTGAAAGTCAATCAATTTCGACTCAAATATATCGTGGGGAATTTCTATGGTATCGGATAAACAGCAACATTTTCGTCATACTGAAAATGGTTGTTATCCGATCATTATCTACAACATTTGCAGCAAGTATTTCGAGAATACACTGCAGTATGCACCGCTTAACCCAATGGCGAATTGCCTGAATAACAGATTGACAAGAATGATCAGATCCATAATTATGAAAGACGACTCATCTGACGGTGAAAGGAGTCCAAGCGCATACTAATTCACTGGTATCCACAGTTGCTGTAACTAGCAAGTATGACAAGTGAGAATTCTTTGCTAGCACGCTTTACCTACTTCTATGTGACTGTTCCACACTGTCCATGCACATGCATTAATTGTGGTGGTTTCGGATGCATCGGCATGAAGTTCTAAATTACTTGCATTGCAGTTGAAGCAACTTCACTTGTTTCAACAGTTGAACAAATAAAAAACTTTCCAAGGTGGCTTTCCAGTTCCTCGCAGCATGTGGAGTTGCTTGAAACACAAATAGCGTCGGACTGTGCAAATCACAGAATTATATGCTTAAGCCATAGAAATTGACAACTTCAAGTAAACAATTTACTTCCATTGTTTAAGCGTGTCACTTTACTAGAGGTGCAAACTGATTCACAACGATGGCACATGCAGGAACTTACTAAATGGGCAAAAAGAAATATTTAATGCCTTATAGTGCAGAGATAGGAAAAACAGTCGTGCGTCGCTTACGGATAGCTGTGAATTCCTTCAACATGCTCCGATCGCTACGATTCTTTCAGATTTGAAGAATTCAGATCATTGCGCAAAAGTTTTCTCGATAATGTTGGTCCTTCCAATCATTATTAAAAGAGACTGCAGGCGCACGAAAATACGTTCACAAACTTGTCTGTAGAACTCGACATCGTCTGTGTCTCTCTGCTTTGTGATCCGGTTGATAACAGTCACTGAAACTTCGAACAATTTGGCGTGTTTAATGTTGAACTGACTGCTGATTGTTCGGTTGCTATGGTATTACATCAGCACATTGTGCTGTTTCATCATCGTTACATGTTTCAATGCTTCCTTTCTAGTCAACAAAAGAAGAGACGACCTGTCTTATTCTGTGGTGGAACTAGGTATTTCCCACATTTTGGTCACACGGGAGTTTGTATGAAAAGCTTTGTCGCGACACGATTTTGTGACGCTCTTGTAACTACGAGCGCTATGCCAGCGTTATGATAGCGTTTCAAGAAATATTAAAGTTATTAAAGGAACTTGAATAACTAGTTGTGGCTGGATTGTTACCTACTTACATGACTAGTGCATAACTACACTGCCAGTCTTCATAAACTTATCGGTTGATTGTCAGTTTATTAATGTAAACTACAACTGGACGTTGAAGCATGCAAATAGAGGAATCGACTCATTGAACCTCCTAAACCAAACAGCAAATTAAGTAATTGTTTTATGTGTCCTGTAATCTAATTGTTATTTTCCGCCTAAATTATATCTGAAAATTCTTTTATTCAACAGTACAAATAAGATTTGAAAGCAGGCTGCAAGTATATAATGCAAGAGATTACTGAACAAAAGTTACAAATGAATAGACAATACAAGTGGGTGAATAGAACAATAGCAGCTGAGTCCAGGAGACTTCAGAGAATCGATTACGCAATTCAGTGCCTCCGGCTTTTCACGAGGTCGAAAAGATATTTCTGTGCACCCTGTTCCTGCCCTTTTCCTGCCTGTATCTTTTCGACCTTGTGGCCAGAGACACTGAATTGCGTAATCGATTCTCCGAGGTCGCCTGGACGCAGCTGTTATTGTTGAGAAACCAAAGCAGGAGGATGATTTCATGATGCGCGCTTAGAGCAATGCCTGTTCCTGACCTGATCATTGAAGGTGGTCTTGGTGATCTTCGTGCTGCGTTAGCATTTCGGGGATTGGGTTCCATTTCCAGCTGGCAAGCCATTTTTATGGCGGAGCCAGGAACAGGGCGCATAGAAATATATTTTCGACCTCGTGAAAGGCACTGAATTGCTTAAAGCTGGATTCATACTTGAGCGTCAATTTTTAATCTAGATTATCTTTTGACGCTATTTCAATGGGAGTTCACACTTCAGTCATTTACGTCTCGAGCAAGCGCGAGCATGTCGCTGATGTCAAAGAGAGACTTCATTGAACTAGCCTTGTTCAGATTGCGTCGAAATTTACAGAGAAGATGGTCCGTGCATCTGGTGAATGCCAAACGCCCACTGTATGGACGCTACCATTACCACTACCATTAAAGTTCATTATTATTATTATACCATCGCCTAGTATCCGAATACAGTCCGTTTCATAAATAGTGGATCATCCAAAAATTTGACTAAATAAAACATAAGTATGATACAGAAAGCATTTTTCATGTTATTTCATGTCCCTAATATATTTTAATCTCCTTATATAATCTGATAAGCTATGATACAGTAACGGTTCTTAAGAAGCTTATATTTTGTGGCCCTACCCTTATTGTCAATGACATTACCAATTCGTCTAGGCATTGATTCGATGATATCGTTGATTTTTGACTGATCTAACTTTCTCCACTCTCTTTTTAACAGTGACGTAAGTTGTGATACGCCATCTGTAGGTAGCAGTGAACGACGAACGTTACGTTTTAGAATACTCCATACATTTTCTATGGGATTCAGATCAGGAGAACGAGCTGGCCAAGATAATGTCCTAAAGCCTAATTGAGACTTGCATAAGTTGACTCTACTACTCCTGTGACACGTAGCATTATCATCCATAAATAACCAAGTCGATGGATCACCAAGTTGATCTGTCATTTGGCCAATGTTCATTCGTGAAACATTCACATAGCGTTCAGAATTCATGGTTCCTTGCTGTATGTGAAGTTCAGAGCGGCCATTGGTCCAAATGCCAGCCCAAATCAGTAGAGTCGCACCACCTTGTTCCCGGGGACGATGTAAATGTCTCGGAATTTCCTGATCAGATTTTATCCATAATCTCAATCGATCATCACTATCCTTCAGACGGACTGATGCCTCATCAGACCAGACAACCCGATCCCATTGATTTCGACAGTGACAATGACTCATTGCCCATCTGAGACGTCTTTTTGTATGCTGATCTGAAAATTCGATCTGAGATGGCCTCGTACAGCTCTTGAAATTCGACTCAATAAGTCTTCTACGAATAGTGGACTTAGAAATAGACGAATCTAGTGCAGCCATCTCAGTTAACGAGAGACTTGGATCAACTTTAACAAATCTAAAAATCAGGCGGTCTCTACGTTTGGATGTTTTGCGTGGACGGCCAGAGCCCTCTTTACGACAGAGTCGAAAATCATCATTATGCCATCGATGCACATTTGTGTAAGGGACATTTAGTCGCTTGCTTGTAGCTCGCAAAGAAAATCCTAGTTCTAGCAAGGCTGACACTTTGCCTATTGTGAATGCGATCTCGTTATTGTTCATTTGTGCTTTGTATTGTTTTCAACCGGTAAGAGATAGATTTCTAGCTGAAAGCAATCAGGAGTGCTGCCAACACCACCGCAACGAAGTCAGGAAGCTATGGAACATGAGTAGTATATAGTGTGACATCCGGCGCGACGCTTCGCTTCGCTTTGCTTCGCTTCGCTTGCGCCGGATATCACACTTTTGCGGGTTTTTTCAAAATTTTCAAAAAATCAAAATTTCAAAAATTTAGGTAGATTTCAAATTTCACGTGGCCGAAGGCCGAAGGGCGAAAATTTAGGTAGTGACAAATTTTCAAAAAAAATCAAAATATCACGTAATCGAAAATTTAGGGGGTCTCAAAATATCACGTAATCGAAAATTT
>CAJQUW010001605.1:0-100992 GCA_907163375.1 Prostheceraeus crozeri
CCTTTTGTTACTACTTTCGCTCACTGCCAGTAGCCATTGTTCCATCATCGTTCCATGGACGATCTTGCGCTCTTTCAACTTCCCAGTTGAGCATCTGCCACAGTCAACCATCGTGCTACTGCTTTTCATATAACTTCGCTGATTTTCTTAATGTTTTTGAATCTTGCATGCGAAGATAGAGCAAAATTATTGTAAATATTGGTGACAATTTTCCACGAGGCAAGAAAATTTCGTCCATTTAAGTTACAGACGAAATTAATTTTTTTTCGAGTAATAATCTACGAGGTGTCAAGAGCCTTGAGACCTGTGATTTACTTAGCATAACCATAAAATCGTCGTAAACTTGAAGAAGTGTATTTTACTGCTAGTGCAGACTTGCATAATGATGAAACTTACGCCATAAGACATACAGCGAAGATCTCAGACCGTACGTGGAGGCGTCTAGTGGCGGTGGACCCGCCACCAGTTCCGGATATACTACAGCTTTCCTGCAGAACCCAGAAGTCTACATCCCTTTCCGGCTATCAGCTCCCGCGCCGCGTGGACACTGTAAATCGGTTGGATAACGAAATTACATACAAACATTCAAAAAAAATCTCATACAATTTGAATCTAAACATCTGTACGAGATTCTCGTATGTCTACAGAGATTGGTATGTTTTTCATACCACATCCTCACTTACTTCGTATGTGATTGGTATAGCACGATACAATGTATTCTATCTTGTGATTGGCTGTTTTACACCGAAGTAAGATTTGTTGGCATGTTTTATTTACGAGACCCAATGCAAATTCTCCTTTTTCGTATGTCTCTGGTATGCATTTGGTATGTGCAGCTTTAAATCACATTGCACACATAATTATGTGTAATACATTCTACTGTCCGAATAACTTTTTTCGGTAATACATGTCGGTATAATATTTTTTCTGTTTGATCGATTGATATTTAACTATATTATTTTTATTAGTAATTTTATGCTTCACCGAGGTTGTACGTCGTTGCTACTTGTCTAGCACATTAATATGACGTTTAGATTGCTTCTAACTTTATGAACCAAGTTGATAAACATCATTCATACAAACGATATCTCTTTTCGTGGATCATGCTGACTTATATACCTAAAAACTAAAACTATTTTTTGCGTTCCTGAAATTTGTTATGTGTTTTATTTCGGATTTGTAGTACGTTTCATTTTAAAATTACAATGCATAATTATTGCATGGTTGGAATACTTTGTGTATTCATAAAATTGTGACGAAACTGCAGACTTCTCGGTCTTCATCATCAAGGACTCGGCAGAAGTTGACTACTTAGAGTACTTAACTTTCAAGGCAGAAAACGACCAATGGAGTCGCTGCATGAGCCATTGTCGGCGCAGACTCTCCTTCCCTTCGATGACGGGAGGGCGAAGCGATGCCCGGTGATAGGGAAGTCGGGAGTGGTGGGCGCCAATCATACGCTCCAGGTTGGATGATCGATCCACACATTTGGAGAGACATCAAAACTCCCTGCTGACGGACCAAAACTTCTCGCTATCTCACTCTCTCCCGACCTAATTCACGCGTCGATTCTTGTTGGGCAATCAACGATCGCTGCTGGGACTTCGGCTAACAGACAGCATTAGTCATTGCTAGTTGAACGACTGTTACGTACACTCACATTCTCTGCGAACGCCAAATCGGCATCTACTTAAGGACCACATTGCATTGCACTTAATAAACACATTCTACTCAACAGGGAGTTGGCCTTTTTTCTGTTCGTAACTTGGGGAGAGTCGTAACAAAATGCGTTAGGGACTTACGTTGTTACCAAATCCGAATTCATTATTGAAAGTTGACGCCTTGAATGTAATTATATCATACTTACAGAACAGATACGTAACTTTAGTGTGATCTTTATGAACAAAGGCCATTAATCAAAATACTTTGGACATGATTGATGCTTTTATTTTAACATTGTGCTGGTATGGCTTTATTATGTAAAGCTTACCACATTTGAAACAACATACGAAAAGCATCAACAATATATACCAAGAGAACTACAGAAATTATACCAAAAAAAGTATTTTGGTATGCTTCTTCGTATGTGATTGGTGTTTGAGCGAATTTACAGTGTAGGTGCAGCTCAACCGCCTGCGATCCGGAGTTGGTTGATTTGCTGGCCCTCATGAGCGCCTGTGCCTTGGCGGCATACGTGACCTATGTGAATGTTGCGGCTGTGTTGAGGTGTCTGAGCTGTGGACGTTGTTGGAACTTGACCACTTACAGATCGTGACGATCCACAGCTTCTACGTACCTACTGTACGCCAGGTTTTAACTTTTGTCACGCCATGTCATACGATATAATATAAAGACAAGGGAAAGATAATAATTTGACTTATACATTTCATTTAATATTACTAGGAATTAGTCGAAAGCATAGCATTAAAATGTTTTAGAATATACTTGGACACCCTGAATGATGGTATTTCATGAAAACGTGTTGGAAAACATCAATTTTTAGATTTTATTAATTACTATTTATTGTTACCCACAAACAAATCAATATCCAAATATTGATCTCAAAAAAAGCGTGAACGGAAAGGGAAGAATTTGTACCAACATTTAAATCACAAGTAGGAAGAGGATTACTTTGTGAAGATTAGTCACTCTTGGCAGAAAGAAACTGGAGATGCACCAGAGCAGAGTGTGCATATTGACCGAAGGATTTACCACTCCAACTGATTACGATCGTTGTTTAAGTGTTGTATTCTTGTCATTTGATATGGATTCTGGTACATTGTCAAAATTAGTTGTTGAGATCCATAATTAAACAAGAAGAGATTTTCAAAACTTGATTATTCTAACTTGGGAGGCTATCAGATAAGGGTTTAAGAAACCTCCAACAATATTATAATTACAGAATTACAAGATTTTTTTTGTCTTAATCGACGTATCCATTCCGGAAACGGAAGATTCGGTCTCCACTATTTCTTGATGTGATCTTTAAAAGCAAATCCGCCACCCACGACATACGATTTTGCGACTTTAAGTTTAGAGCATTTTCCAAAATTCTCCACTGAAAAACCGTGAATTTGTCACGTTGAACTTTGGCGAGAATTCTTTTCGCAAGTCTGAAAATGCCTACTTCTTTCAAAACATTTCCAAAGATTGCTATTTACGGAGCGATAGATTTTCCAGTTCATTATTCAGTGAGTACATTTTTGACTTATGTGAAGTACATGAATCATATTATCATCTTTAAGACCGGAACTTTTGATCTTACGATGAAAGCCTGAAATGCGTCAATTGACGCATATCAAATACTAGTACCTATTTGCTTCATCTTTGAATTTTTATTTTTAGTTATAATGGAGAAGAATTTTATTGTGAAATATCTATATTATGGTTATTGTTGTATTGTTTGGGCATTTAATGATAATATGGTTGGCCATCAATAGAAATCGATGGCCGTACATGATTAATTTCTCATTCATTACGCTTAATATGTTTGCTATAAACTATGCATGCATTGCAAATGTATTAAAAACAGAAAAACACCAAGCTACTAAGCTTATTTTTTAAGAAAAAGCAATTCATTCAATGTAAACTTGTAATCAACATTGTAACGAATTGTAAATTACAAAAAACATTATCACAGCACATTTTTGGCACATTTTTATGCGGCAGGGTCCGCAAATTGGAGATACTGCAACAGTGACAAACAATCAACAGAACGGTTTATGTTGCTTTAACCGGAACATTGTTTTCGTTGTCTCCATTTCCAGAATTATGATTTTCAAATCACACGTTTTCGACTTATCTACATTTATTTATAAATGTATTTTCTTTTCACTGTAGCCAAAAGTTGCTATACAATTGCTGAATGTAGGCTAACCTGCTAATTGATTTTTGGTGACCCTTTGTTACAGGATCCGACGCGCTTCACTAATGCAATTATCGATCACTTACAAAAAAAGTTGTTAACTGGCCATCCGCGACACGCCGGCTTCACGGAATAACAGTCTTTGGCATTTGATACAACGTCAACGCCAGATTTTGCATGGCTCGGTGCTGTGTAATAAAACAGTCTCTGGCTTGCATTTTCATTGTCTATTATTTGGAAGAGTCAGAGCTATGCATTGTACTAAGTAATTGTAACTTTTTATTTTTCTTGCATTGGATACACCGTCCAAGGTTGTGATGGCTGTGTATCTTGAGTGTGTCGGTATTATATAATGAGATGTCTCATGAACCAGCGGAAGCAGTTCCCGGCGATTTGATCTGATTGTAACCAATCATTGAGGTGTTTTTCTTAAGAGTGCTTCGCCTAATGACAGACTAGTGAAAAAAGCTTGTCGGTTGTTTATAGAAAGACCATTGCCATTACCGTCTTTACCCAACTTCAACTCACGTCAGCTGATAGACCAGTCTGTACGTGTTAAATTTTTCCCAAGTAGGGAAATCCATTATAAAATGATATTTCGTCTGGTTATCGACCATGATCCAAACTTCAGGACAAATTGTCTGGTTTGCTGGGCCATGTATTGCATAAAACCTTTACACCTGGCTTTGCTCGGGCAACAGCTGATACATCCCGATGTCGATACTCAGAGGATAGAAGAGCCTGACATCTTTCATAAAATTGTATACCAAGATCGAGTTGACGCAAAATTAATCACTCTCAACTCTTGATTTTCTTGTTGATTTATCATCAAAGGGCAATAATGCGCTTGATTTCAATGAATCTATCCCCTACTCATATGGTCTGTGAATTAACGCATTTTCCCATTCTGGAGACAAAATTTCTAAAGAGGAAGATCCTACATCCTAAAATGCACTTTGTAATCCACTGTACTAAAAATGTCTCTAATTCTGCTGGTTCGATTTTCCAACATGTATGAAATCGCTCACCTTCTGCTGTCGTATATTTGCACATTTTTCGAAGCTATCGCTTATTGAACATAAGCAAAAAGCGATAATGGATCAGGCACATTGCATACGCTGCTGGACCAATATGTAGTCGCAAAGCGTTTTGTGAATTCGTCGTTTCCAACATTGTGGCTCTATGTATTGCGAGTTGATAGTAAGTCCCACTAAACTGTTCCATCTTTTCCAAAATGCTGTCATTTGAATCACAACTCGGCCTTCTGGATGTATGAAAGGTCGTTGAGTGTAACGGCGGAATATCATCGATCGAATCTCCTTCGTCACTGTCACTAACGCTTGAAATTATGTCTAATAATTTACTATACTTGGCAGTAGTAATCCAGTGGAAAATTCAAGCACGGTGCGGTGCATGTGATGATGTCATCGATGAGTCATTCCATGCTGACTCTGCCCCCCCCATCGGGAAGGGATGGGTGAGGGAGGAATGCCTAGGATGTGATGTGTTGGGGTTGGAATGAGAATGGGTTCGAAGAGAAAAAACTGTCCCTGACCCCCTCCCACACCTCTCTGGTAGTAAGGTAGGAGTTTTTTGTTTTTTTTTTCTGTTTTTGTTTTTTTTTTTTTCCTGCAAGGGTTGGAAGGGAGAAGGGGGGTGGATATGTGGGAAGGATAGAGTGAGAATAGGTGGGTTATTGTGGTTTTTTGGGATGAGAAAGTCGGAAAATCGTATGAAAGGAGGGTTCAGATGTGAATGTGGAGTTAAGATTTGGTTTCTAAGGGAAATGTTAGGGTGTGGGAGGAAAGGCCGGGAGATAGTTTTCATGAGAGGCATGGGGTGGTTGGAGCGGCAGAGTGGAAAAGAAGCGGGTTTAGGATTTTTGGTATGAGAAAAAGTCGCTTTTAGTAATGAAGGGAGACCTCGGTTGGGAAAACGGTGGCCTGATTTCGGATTCTACGTGAAAATTTTGGTTTTGGATGGATGATTCTGCGACATCGGAGAGAAAACATCTTTGTGGACGTCACCCCATACTGTTCAGACTTCCAACTTTGGTGTTGGAGATCGTAGAAGAAAGTCGTGTGATTAGCTCTTTTAAAGATAAGAGTGAGAAAAATGCAGTGGTAAACTCAGTGTTTGGTCACTTTTCATGGGTTTAGGGAGGAGTATGGCAGGAAAAATGTCATGAGTTGTATAAGTCAGGTGTTGGATGGTTTGGGATATGAAAGTAGTTTTTCGTCATGATGGAGGTCTCGGGATGGGAAAAATCGAAGGCAGATTCGCGAGTCATACGTGAAATGTTGGTTTTGGAAGGATGTTTCCAGCGACTTCGGTGAGAAAACTTTGTGAGGACGTACCCCCTCCTGTCAGACTTCAACTTTGGTGTTGGAGATCGTAAAAAGTAGTGGATAGCTCATTGAAAGTAAGATGTGAGAAAATTGCAGTGAAAGCCTCAGTTTGGTTCCACTGTTCCTTGGGGTGAGGGAGGAGATTGGCGGGAAAACCTTCTGAGTTGGAAAAGGGGGGGTTGGTGTTTTGGGATGAGAAAAAAAGTAGTTTTTTCGACATGAAGGTGGTCTTCGATGGGGAAAATGGGAGTGCAATTCTGACGTTTTTGCCCATTGTTGGGTCTAGAAATTTTTTCCAGCTCATTCGGAGTGAGAAATAGTTTGTCCTCTCACCCCCACATCGGCAGCGAGCTTCCAACTTTGGTTGTAGGGATCGTAGAAAGTCGTGAAATAGCTCATTTGAAAGCTTTGAATGAGACATGTTCAGTGGAAACACGGCGTGTTCTATATGCCTTAGTTTAGATGTGAGACGTCATTGAAAATTGGGTTATTGGTGAAATTAAGAATGTGTTAGATATTGTTTACGAAGTCAGGCTCTAGCGGATGAACCAGCCTCGACGGGGAAACAGAGACCAGATTTGGAATCAGCGTGCCTCTCTAACATCTAGAGGGCGGAGTTTTCAAAGTCCCACATCGGGAGAGAAAAAGTTGAAAGTTGGTTCTCCACATGAGATTTTTTCCTGAAATTGGTTATATTGTAGCCACCTTTGCGATGAATAGCGGAGTTTGAAAGTGAATGAAAGAGCTTGGTTTCTTTTAGGGGCAAGACCGCACTTTTTCTCTAGGATCCACTCTTTTCAGTTGGTGGAGGTTTCGTTTCAAATGAGAGCCTGTTGAAAATCGATGTTTTTGTGCATTTTCCATGATTTTGGGATTTTTTTGAAAAAACGACAGAGTTTTCAGCTCTGTTCTGCGTCATCGTAGAGAGTCGAGGGATGTCTTAATGAAAGGAAGAGTATGGAGAAAACTTGGCACTCAAATTTGAAGTCACTCGGAGCATAGAACGGAGATAGAGGGTTTAACAGTTTTATTGGATGATGGAAGGGCAATCTCAGTGATCGCCACAAACTATATAAGTGGAAACTCGCTGCTTGTGGAAATTGTTCTCCTCCAGACTGGGTTGCGGGTAGGTGAATCCTCGGAGCTCTGATGATACGCATTGGAAAATCTGGAAAAACCGGGTTTATCTAAGAAACCGACTTAGAAATTTTCATTGCTGATACTAGCTAAGGCGTCAGACTTAGAGGTTCGACAGGAGGAGGGCTTCGTCTCCAGGCCCTAAAATGACTCCAAAACTTTTAAAGGCTTGTAAACTTTGCTTCTAACCATGTCCGCTTGAATTGATTCAAAAATATGTTCGGTCGCTATTGACCTCCTACCCTAAGTGACAAATAATTATAAAATTTCATAAGTAGTGTCTAAAAAGGTTGAAAAGTTTTAAATTCATTATTTTTGGTGGTCTTATGGGGTTTTCGTCCTGTCTGAAGTCATTGAAAGGATTTTTTAATGATGTCTGAGGCAAGTCTTCTATGTTTACACATTATACAAACAGATTCTTTTCAATGAAACGCGAGCAAGCTCGGAGTGTTTTTTGCTGTAATATTCTCTTCGACAGGGTGTTCCTTCGGGGACGGACGGACCGATACGTAGTGATAAGTTGTGGCATAAGGGAGTGTGTATTATTCTTAGACGAAACCGCTGGGGCAACTCTTGGCTATGTGGGCATTTGAATACAGTTCTCAACGTAGCACTTTGAACCGAACAATCGGTTGAGTTTTCGCTATCTTGTCGATGTGGTGGCATCTAAACATCTACATTGCAAAAAACGTGGTGAATCACGGCTTGCTATCCCTCTCTACGGCTTGCTATAAAGCTGGTAAAAGCATACGACTTGCTTCCTTCTTACAACTCCACCGGTTTCTTGTCTGGCGATCAAGTCATGGACGATGCAAGTCACGGAGATTTTAGTGTCATACGTCCTGTGGGTGGGCGTTCTTCGAGACAGCGGTTGAAGTCACGTAGAGTTAGTTATGGGCACGGGAAGTGGGCCAATGTAATCATTGTGATCCCTCTCTGCGTCATCAATGTTCTCCAAGTGGTTGCCTTTAGTCTCAACGTTGTACTCTGACCGCCAGGTGGCGACATTTAGCTATCTGCCAAAGGTTACCTCACAAAATCTCCATTGCATTGTCTCCGCTTAGTTGGCCAACCATGGGAGAATGAGCCATGAGTTATTTTAAGAACTGTCTCTATCACGAGACGAAATGATGACGGGATGAAATGGGAGGACATTCATGCGCCACACGCAACACTCACAAATTCTATCTTGCTAGTGAACAAGGCTCTTGTCAACTGTCTCAGAAACTTTATCATGTTGTACAAAGTTTTACTGTATCACAGTGTTGATGTATAGTTAGATAGTTTGATATGGCGTTTTATAGAACCACACACCGGCATACAATGTAAGCGTTTGTGTAGTCAAATAGTTTTTCTGTGACAACACGTTCGTGAAAAATAAAGTGTGATCTTTGAAGTTGTATGACGGACGAACTATCACAGCACTAGAAAGTTTAGCAAACACAAGTGTCATGAAAAGAATACTTCAATTTGTCTTTCGATTTAACATCATTGAATCCTCATTTAAATTACATAGCCACAACAATATGGTTTTTTTTATGCAGAAGCAAAATGATCGCATTTAAACCATGAAGTTGCCCATCCGAGAATTAATCTTCCGCACATGTCGTGTTTATAAATATCAGAAGCATCAGTAAAACACATTCTTGTAATAGGAAACGAAATTGAAAGTCAAACACGGTCACGCTACTCTCACCTTGGGGAAATAATGAATGTAATTGACTTGTGAATTAGTGAGCCCTTGATGAGTCTGTCTTTGAAATAAGATATCAACTCCGTAAATATTTCTCGTGTGTAGTCTAAACATGCTTCCAATTCGGTCTCCATCTCTTGAAATCATGGATGTAATCTTGTATTAAAGCATCCGAAGCACTCGTGATGAAAACGAATCGTGAATCTTCATGTTTCAATGTATTGACTAGGGCGCCAATGGTTGCAGTCTATTGCTAAACATTCTTGTTTGCCTAGGACGATTTCAATAACGCGTTACAAATGTGCTGTGCGCACATCAAGAACTCCAGCTAGTCTGTGATTTGGACGAGGAGGTTCATCCATTCATCGCTATGGAGAATCTTATAAAAGGAAGTGCACCAACTCTGCCCTTCACATTTATCTTTCCAAGGTGAGTGTCGGTGAGCTTCTGCTTTCAGTTATTTTGATCTGCTATCTAGTTCATTAGTCTCTGCTTTATATCTTCTGATCTGTAAATTACTTATCATCGGATGTAATACCTCCTGTTGCTCGTGCGTCCTTAGGACGGGCGGTGTACTGCCGTAGAGGGATTGCGTTGCACGGGTTGTTTCGTCGTTTGTTTGACCGAACACCTCTGAGCAGTTGTAATGTTGGGCCGTCCGACTTCATACTCAAAGTGATCGCTTTTGTCTCGCCAGGTTCAGAGTACTATAAGCCATTCGACAAAGGTTAGTCTTTCTGACTATGGTAGTGGATAGTGAAAATGTAATTCATTAGATGTATCTTCAATGTTTGTTCGATGATAAACGTTGACTAGGCAAATGAAACGTTTCTCATCTTTCCTTTTCAGTATTGAAGTCTTATTATTCGGTATCTATTATCAACTATTCGACTTGGAGTTCACGAAATTTGCAAAATCAAGCATTGATGTACGAGATGGAGAAGGCCACCATCGATACAATGTAAGTATTTCTATCAGGTTATATTCTTTTACTAACATCATTAGGGCTTAGACCATCCAAATTTATAAATCAAGAGCCCTACCTTGATTTTGTTCATGTTTTAAACCGAATCAATTTTTACCCTGCTTATCTTTGCTTGTCATTCTTTTTCACGTAAATGAATGCATTCGTAATGGGGAACCCGTCCCCCAAGGAGCAATCGGGGAAACCTATGAGCGGGCTTGGCAAGTGTAAGTATCCTCACCTATGAGAACTGAGGTGTTGGAATGTAATGTTTTAGAACTTCTCTATCCGTTAAGCTTACTCTCTATACATTAATTATCTCCGAACTTAATCCTCTCTTTCTCTCTAACATACCATTGGCGAAGAGGAAGAAGTGGGAGGAAGCCGCGGGCGGAAATCCGCGAGGAATTTCTGGACCTTACCTTCCCAACCATCTTTACTACGCTCAAGGTGTGACTCCTCTCGTCATCACCCCACTCCACGCCAGATCCTGGGTACCTGCACAGTCCCTGCATCCAGTATCACGTAGGCTCATCGTCACTACGTACTACTCCGACACCGAAGCCCAGGACCCGTCCATCCTCGGCTCGTGTCCCTCTCCTGCCTCCTTCCGCGTCCAATCTTTTGCTTTTTTTGTGCCGAGTATACAGTCCTTGAGATGGTAAGTAGTCGTGATTGGGAATAGGTGGGATAAAACTTAAAACTTGAAATTATGATTCATGTTACTAATCTCTCTTTCTCTTTTTCTCAACAAATCTGGCGGCCTACACTACTGGACGGCGACGTTCCCCTCTCATCCTTCATCATCCCCTGCATCGACACCACCACTGCAGCGGCCCGATACTCCCTCTCCTCTCCGTTTCAGTCGGTGGAGAGAATGCTGGAGGTACAAGAGTTAGGTGATTGTGGGAGTGAGGAATGGGTCGAGTCGAGAAACGTGTTGAGGGAGAGGAAGGACTTACGGCTCGACATGTCTCAGCTGTACAGACTGTGGCAGGGTCTTCGCGATGGCCATTCTGCCTTCGACGACACCGGGCATTCGCGCTGCAGAAGAAAATGGAGATCTGGACGAAGGCGCGCCGACCGATACCTCTGCGACCCAAGTGTGAAGTTGTGGGACGACGCTTTCTACAAAACTCCAATTTGCGAGTCCACTTCGAGGCGGTTCCTGTGGCAGTGTGAGGGCATCCACCGAAACAACAGGTAGGAAGATCTCCATCTCACGCAAGTCGGCTTCTTTTCTGTTCTCGTTTATGAAGACCTTCCTTAAAGAGTTTGTTCTTTCTTCGCACACACTCTGTACACTCATCCCAACTGAGCTTTAACACTGCAACAACGTTCACTTAAGGGCTGAGCAAAGATTCCCTTGAGAGGCTCGTTCGCGATATGAGTTTAGAAAGCTCGGAACGCTGTGCCAAGATATTATCCTTGATGAATAATGTAGGCTTAATTCATCAAATTGGCGAGCTTAGATAGATTTTTGATCAAAGGATGTTTATCTCAGCTGTTTCAATAAGGTAGACAGTAGCACGGAGATGTAGGAGTACACTGTGACCATTAGGATAGCCTCCTGTGATTGCTGATTCATAGGTGATGAACGAGTGGATAGAGTGACATGCGTCTATCTCGTAAGCAATTTAATAAATTTATGAAAGAGACAGCGGTTCTGGTCTTTGTTGGGATAGAGAAAGTTAGACATCAAAATCAATCTTTCAGAAAATTTGCATGGGAGCGGTTGTTTCACCCTCCCCAAAAGCACCTGGCTGACAAAAAGGCTGTCGTCAATGATAGAGAGTCATTCCCAGGTGTTTCAAGTATGCAGGTCCTCTCCATTCTTCACTTTAATGATATAGATAGGAATCGTTCAAACAGTCACCAAGTATTGTGAAATGGGAGGATCGAGCTTAAGTTTGACGGGTTAGATGTCAACACATTAGATTTTTAAAGGCATCGCCCAATTTGAAAAATCAACAACATTTAAGATCGTCGTACATCTTGGGGAAAAGGTCTGAGGGTGTTAGGTTAATAATCGCCAAAGTCTCTTAGACCGAGTTGTTCAATCTAATCCTAGTTATAGCGACAACCACCCAGAATGGCATTATTGTGGCATTCCTTAAAATTTCTAGATTGTATCAAATCAACTAAGTTTATGCTAAACAAACAACTATTACCTGTGAATCGTGTTGCACACGGCGCTTTAGGTCGACCATACTTTGACACAGCATTGCTTCGGGGAGTGAACGAGTGGTGCTCTCGGTGGTAAACTTCATATGGATGGTCATGCCATAAGATAAATTTGTATAGGTATGAAGGAAACGCAATGAGCTCTGTCCCATATGTACCATCTATGCAGACTATTGACATGTTATATGAACAACGAAGCACCTAAGTCTGTGCTGCAGCCATGGCCTGTTATGAAGTTTGGCAATACTTATTATAGGAACCAAAAAAATGCTAGTGTGGCAAGGCGAGGTGTGCGTTGAAAAACTTTCTCAAACTTTAGATAGGAAAGCCCGTTTTTTCAAACGGTATGAAACGGAGACGGACTAGGAAAACCATGTGCTTTACAGAAGCTGATAAAATCAAGTTTAGATAGGACCATGTTATGTCCCGCTGCTGGTTCATCCTTTAATGATCAGCAACATAGAAAGTGAGGGTCCATTGCAATCTCAGTGGTAAGTTTAGGTCTGCTTTGGCAGTAAATGCAATATGAAACCTTGAGGCTCAATCGGCGAACGCTCCACGTCATCTTTTCATACTTTTAATGCTATCTGATGCCCACTATCATCAGTTCGCAATGGATTCGGTAAAATTGAAAATCCTGGTCATCCAAAGTGATTTCTCAACAATAACATGTTGTAACAGCACCCAAGACATAGGATCGGACCACAGCATTTAATGTAAATAGACAAAATGTTTTTAATATGGGGTGCATTATCACAAGCCTTTGCATCAGAATAACTTCCAATGTGGTGAATCAATGACATTGATTTACTTCTCCCATCAGAAAACTTCATCGGTACTGGTGATGAAGCCGACATAGCGTTATTTATTTGAAGTCGACCTCATCTATCCATGGAACTGTATTAAGGTATGGAACGTTGATTTTCCTCTCGCACCCGAATCTGCCATAGTCAGTCCAGATATGTTCTCTCCCTTTATGGAAGACTCAATAAGCAGTTATGAGGCGGAAAATGACTTAAACATATAAAACCCAATTGGAAGTTGTTGTAACCCAATTGAACAAGCAGCATTAATTGTGCACTATTCCATCTCCAAAATTCTTTCTAGGCATGGGGACGAATGCAAATTGACAAAGTCATCAGTGCTATCCAGTTTCGCAGAAGCCTTTCTAAAACAGTATATAAACATTATTAGCAAGGAAACGGGCTGAATCCAAGAATCCTTTCGAAATGATTCTTTAAATTTAAGAATATTGCCCTCTTTGGTAAAAACCATGAGGATGTAAGAAAGCGCATGGACTATTCGTATCGTAGACTGATCCGGAAACGAGTATCAAGTTATGTCGCTCGCACGTTGACATTTGCCACCATGATGTCATTTCAGAAGACATCACTGGTTTTAAAATGTTAAATCGAAAGTAGAACTTTGCAAGCCCACTTTATGTCGGTCAAGCTGTCTTGGATTCACTCCAAGTTAGAAAAATGTACAAGGTATTTTTACCACACTGTTAGAACGTGTCCATTGATCCAACATGTGGATATTAGTAGGAGGCGATTACCAGGACAGCTTCTTCTTGCTTTGGTCAACAAACTAGCCCAATTGAAGCAGGAAGACATTTTAAAATATTTAGCACCCAAGTTTGATTGATAGTTCCAAACTATCCCAATGACCATCCGCTTTAACTCACCCTAAAATAAAGCGATGTTGGCTGCTTTCAAGGATGAGTGTTGCCGGCAAAAGATAGAGGAGATGTGATCTCGGCTTCGCACCCAAGATGCACTCCTATGAATCTAAAATCCTCAGAGCTTTCTATAAATCGGGCGTTGTAAAGGGCATCTTGAAGCCAATCCGTCAGGAAAAAAAATGACACATGGGGCACTACAGTAGGCGCCATATTATTATTAACACACCCTTTATTTTGGTGTTTGTTTCCCCCATTATTTCAAAATCTATCTTATTGTTGACGAAGGCTATATTTGATTTTTATGCTAATTTAATGCTCTTCTATGCTCTTTGGTGGATGTTTCCAGTTATTCTTAATAATTATATTACCATGGAAGAAAGTATGTTACGTTTTAATCATTGATTTTAGTTCAAAATTGCAATAAAAGAAAAAAATACACAAAATACAGATTTTATTAATAGTTCATAGCTCTTATTAATAAGACAGTAAAATGACAGAGTCAATCAAATAAAAAGTGTCAAAGTGTGGCAGATCACTCCACTTAGTAGGATGTATGCCCACCTTTCGCATCGATCACTGCTGCAGGCGACTTGGCTTGCTGTCGATGCCACATGTGAAGCTTTTCTTGGAACTGGGCGTCGCGGAACCAGTCCGGATGACGCTACTGATGAGCTGATTCTTCGTCGTGTGCGTTTGTTGACTCACTTTGTTTTTCATGATGCCCCAGATGTTTTCTATGGGGTTCAGATCTGGGGAATTCCCAGGCCACGGCAAGACATTAACGTTGTGAGTGTCCAGGAACTGTGTGATGACCTTGGCCTTGTGGCAGGGGGCGGAATCGTGCATGAAGATGCAGTTGTCGGTCGATCCAAACCACTTCTGGAGCTGGGGAAGCATCCTGGTCCTCATCACGTGCAGGTATTGCGTTTTCTCCACATTGCCTTTGACCACATGCAGATGTCCAGGGCCTCTATCACTGATGATGCCCCAAACCATGACCTTGGTGGGATGCTTTACGGTCTCTCGAACAGGTGCTGGACTGCTGGGTGTCTGCCAAAACGCGTCTCCTGCTGGCTGTCTGGCACTCGAACGTGCTCTCGTCACTAAAGCACACCGTGCGCCAGAACTCCACTGACCTGCCTGCGTACTGGCGTGCAAACTGTAGACGTTTCGCTTTCATTGCTTGGGTCAACTTGGGTTTCTTGACAGGCTTGACTCACTTGCATCCCAGTTCGGGTAGTCGCGCTGGACTGTGCGAATTGACACGTTGAACCACGACGCAACAGCTCTCCTCTGACTTGTTTAGCGACAGCAGAGGCTCCCTCCTAATCATTCGTACCATACTCCGTTCGTCGTGTGCTGTCGTCATGCGCTTGCGGCCACATCTGCCTCTTGAGGTGGAAGGAGCCTTTATTGCGATTCTCTTCTTGATGTTGATTACACTTGAATGATGTACGCCGCACTGGGTAGCGATTTGTCTTATAGAAAACAGGCGAGTTCGAAGTAAAGCCTCGGACTTTAGCAAAAACAGTAGGGCTGATGTCCTTACGCTTTACCCATGCTTTGATTGAATGAGGAAAACCTCATAATTGGTATCTTACAGTACATGGGGATGAACTGCTGATCTCGGATTCGCTCTACCCTGGAGAGATTCCTATTGGTTACTGGAAACAATTGGCACTCGTCAAAGCGTCGCCTGTTGACGTGATTTGTGTGACGTCGGTACTGTGTACAAAGCCAACGGTTGCTATTCTAGTTGCTATTCAGAGACAGAATTAGTTGCTAATCGGAGACGAACACGTGGAACAAATAAGCGAAAACACAGGGTGTGTCAGAACGATTTTCCAACTCGCTATTCATCATTTATTCTGTCAAAAGTCACCAAATTACAATGTAGAATGAATTGAAGGAGCAAGTTCTTGGAAATCGTCTTTTTGGCTGATCTCATGGTCGAAGATAAAATAGAATATAATATATACTTTCGTTGATTAATTAAATAATGGGAAATAACACCAAAATATAGGGTGGTTATAATAATATGGCGCCTACTGTATCAAGATGCCTTAGATTCACTTAAAATTAAAAAAGTTGAAATGACCATTTTAAAATCACAGTCGCATCAAGTCAGAAGAACGACGTTTAAGAAACGAGGTTGACAAGCGATGCTGGATGAGTCCTAACCACTCATTACCGTACGGCCATCCAGACACTCATCTACCTCCACCCAAGAGACAGAAACTTTCTCCTCTTCCGTCCGGCGATGTCTGATGATGAATTTTTCCTCTCTGTTGTGGTTGATGTCTTGCTTTTTCGCTCAGTTGCGTTTTCTATGGGGTGTTGTGAGTGAGTGCCTTGTAACATGCGTCCAACTCCTGATCACTTCATATCATGACTTGCATATCAGCTGGTTTTTCCTGACTTTGTTTTCTCCCTGCACATGAGTGACTTTGTTTTCTCCCTGCACATGAGTGACTTTGTTTTCTCCGGTGATGTGAGCCATAAAAACTTTGTTTTCTGCTACCATCAGTATGTCCTATGTGCGGTGCTATGAAAATCGGTTGCGATGATAAAAACATATCATGTACATACTGTGTCGTTTTCCTTTTGACATAAAGATGGGATTCTCACTCAATAGACAGAAGTAAAAGTTTTTGATCATTTTGTAAGATGGGTAGGGTTAGAAATAAAGTTTTCACCATGTCGCTGTTTGTGAGATAGGTGAAATGTAAATGAAGTCAGAATCACTTCACTGTTTGTAAAGTTAGAAATAAAGTTGACGTTTGTAAAGTTAGAAATAAAGTTGATGATTGTAAAGTTGGAAATAAAGTTATCACCATGTCGCTGTTTGTGAGATAGGTGAAATGTAAATGAAGTCAGAATCACTTCACTGTTTGTAAAGTTAGAAATAAAGTTGACGTTTGTAAAGTTAGAAATAAAGTTGATGATTGTAAAATTGGAAATAAGGTTATCACCATGTCGCTGTTTGTGAGATAGGTGAAATGTAAATGAAGTCAGAATCACTTCACTGTTTGTAAAGTTAGAAATAAAGTTGATGATTGTAAAGTTTGAGTTAATGTTAAAATCATTTCACTGTTTGTACAGTTTGTAAGATAGGTGAAATATAAAATGAAGTCATAAGTATTTCACTATTTGCAGGATAGGTAAAATATAAAATAAAGTCAAAACCATGTTAGAGTCTGTAAGTTAACATCCTCACCAACTAATGTATCATCATGACAATTTCTTCGGCTTAGGAAACATCAACCACTTTGCTGACTCATGTCTATAAATAGCTCTGCTCATGAAGTGCTAAAGCGCCAGTCAGTTAGATAAGAATCTAAACAGTCTTGTTCAACCTTTTCACGATACGTGTGTGGGCAACATTTCATGTCTATAAATAGCTCTGACTCATTAAGTGCTAAAGCGTCAGTCAGTTAGATAAGAATCTAAACAGTCTTGTTCAACCTTTTCACCGATACGTGTGTGGGCAACATTTCATGTCTATAAATAGCTCTGACTCTTGAAGGGGTAAAGCACCAGTCATATGAATCTAATCAGTCTTGTTCAACCTTTTCACCGACACGTGTGTGAGCGTGCCATTCAACATCGATGGCGCCTCACGTCAGACAGCGTGACCTTTTCACCGACAAGTGTATGGGTATCATTTCATGTCTACAATTACCCTGACGCATTCAAAACACATCATGTGATAAACACGATTCTATTAACTGTGACTCATACAGATAACGCATTAAAGATTTGACAATTTCAGCTACTTTACTGATATCAGGTAAACCAGTCATGATACAATGTCCGTTGTGAAACAATGCAATATTTACAGGATGCCACTTCGGAATCAGAGCAGCAGGAAAGAGTTCAGTTTCATAAAATATACAATGATTACTACTGGTTTTAATGTTGGCTAGATTCACTAACATCTTCAATTGAACAGACACTACTATATTCTTCAATGTCAGGGGACTGAGGCGCAGATGAGGCATGAGTGTTCGCATTTTCTTGACGACTTCGTAACACATGGACTGCATCACGAAATGAGAAAGGTTTCCTAGAACTTCGATTTTGCCGCAGCGAAAGATTTGAAGATTTCGACCGTTGCTCATGCGAATGACCAACATTTGCGGACGACCGCGATGATAGACTGAATCGGGAAGATGGGTATGCAACTGTTCTAAATCGATGTCTCTTCTGAGATTCATTTCGCGCATGGCGTTGATGATGCGGATGGGGAGTATGACTCACAAATGACATGAGGGTTGACTGAACTTCCCTTTTATACTTTTCTCATGAGTGTTTTGGAATCACAACGCAGCAGTGATCATTATGTAGAATCATCTCTTGAAGGCGAATAAGTATAATGCCGTCTCCTACGTTAATGACACGACAAGAGTTGGATAGGATGGCGCGATGCAACCTTCGTAGTTGAAAGCGTTCTACAGTTATCTGAAGTTGACGTTTCGTATCATAAAATGTAACACACTGACGTTTCCATGATACATGGAGCCATGCTGATAATTTCCACATTATCATGATTCAAACCTGTGTGAAGAATGGCATGCCTAAGAAAGAAGGAGAGATTAATGTTCATATGTCTATGATGAGTGCAAACGCTCTCGCTACGCAGTTCTCCTTTATTTCCCGTAAAATAGTTGTGACACTTTTGTGCTTCGCTTCATCTAGCAGGTTCTTTTTTATCTCACACATGTTTTGAGTGTTTCCTAACTCATATGCATTCGACTTACAGCGTTACAGGTTGTTATGTGTATACTTGTATGCTGTCAATGCAGACTGCAAACACGTTTAACACTGTCTTTATTTACAAAACAGTCTACACACGCATTCAATTTGATAAAGGCAAACAAGACATTTAGCAAAGCTGGTACGCGAACGAGTATGACTGCAGAAACATTTCATAAAACTTTTTTCAACGTTCGCTAAGTTTCACAACAGCCTGTCAAAGACTTCTTACAAAACTTATTTCAGCATTTGCGCTTAGACTTTTAAGCGAACTTGTGCTTCACGTATTCTACACGAACGGTTGACGCATGCGATAAAAAACCCTAAATCCCTAAATCCAGCCATAGATGAGCCTACCCTTGGATTATGGACTTTTACGACCCACGCGATTCAATGTCATGGAACTAGCTCTCACACACTCAACGTTTGTGACAACATCTGGTTTTATAAAACATTCAACGCTTACTATAAGACCTTTTAAGACTGTGAAACAATCTACACAGTGCAGTAAAACTTTCTAGTGCTGTGGTGAACACTGTTTTCATATAACATTCTAAACTCTCAGTCTCACTGCAGTAGAAAACTGCTTTTAGTAAACCTGATGAAGCTAATCTAACAGTCATGAAGTTTGAATTTTCTAATAAGGGAACAGTTGACAACTGTCTCCAATAAAACTTTCTGACACTGTGAAAGTAAGTTACAAGAACAATCTACACTGTGCAGCAAAACCTTTTCGATAAAACTTTCTAGTGCTGTGAAAGTAAGTTACAAGACAATCTACACTGTGCAGTAAATCCTTTCCGATAAATCTTCCTAGTGCTGTGATGAGTTCGGTCAGTCATACAACGTCAAGGATGGAACTTAACTTTCACAGACGTGTGTTATGGTAAAAACTATTTGACTACACCAACGCTAACATTTGAAGACAGTTGCGCTTCATAAAACGTTCATCAAACTTTACTTTCTCAAACGGGTGTCGGGGTAACTTTGCAAACCATGATACACTTCCTGACTAGACTTACGAATACAACTTCAATGATCAAACTTTATTTCACAAACGTGTGTCACAGTAAAACTAGTTGACTACACTGACGCTAACATTTTATGATATGTGTGTTTCATAAAACGCCATGATCAAACTTTCTAACTATACATCAACCTGTGTTGCAGTAAATCTTTTGTACAACATGATAAAGTTTCTGACGACATTGACAAGAGCTTGTTCACTAGCGAAGAGAGAAGTTTGTGATGTGTTGCGTGTGGCGCATGAATGTCCTCCCGTTTCATCCCTTCATCATTTCGTCTCCGTGATAGAGACAGTTCTTAAAAGAACTCATGGCTCATTCTCCCATGGTTGGCCAACTATCGGGAGACAAGTGCAATGGAGATTTTTGTGAGGTAACCTGTGGCAGATAGCTAAATGTCGCCCTGGCGGTCAGAGTACAACGTTGAGACGAAAGGCAACCACTTGGAAACATGACGCAGAGAGGTTTCACAAGGATTACCATTGCCCACGTCCCGTGCAGTACTAATCGCTACGGACTTCACCGCTGTCTCGAAAGAACGCCCACCCACAGGAAGTATGACACCGAAAATCTCCGTGACTTGCATCGTCCATGACTTGATCGCCAGACATGAAAACCGGTGGAGTTGGTAAGAGGAAGCAAGTCGTTGCTTTGATCAGCTTGATAGCAAGCCGTAGAGAGGGATAGCAAGCCGTGATTCACCAGCGTTTTGCAATGGAGATGTTTAGATGCCACCCATGACAAGATAGCTAAAACTCAACCGATTGGCGTTCAAAGTGCTACGTTGAGAACTGTATCAAATGCCCAACATGAGCCAAGAGTTGCCCCAGCGGTTTCGGTCTAAAATATGACACACTCCCTTGTCACACTTATCGCTACGGCATGCCACACTAAGTAGTCAATCACTTAGGGTAGGTCAATAGCGACCGCACCTTTTTTGAATCAAGTCAAGCGGACTTGTAGAAGCAAAGTTACAAGCCTTTAAAGTTTTGGAGTCTTTTATGGCCTGGAGACGAAGGCCATCTCCTGTCGAACCTCTAAGTCTGACGCCTTAGCTGAGTTCAGCAATGAAATTTTCTAAGTCGGTTTCTTAGAGAAACCCGGTTTTTCAGATTTCCAATGCTATCATCAGAGCTCCGGAGTTCATCTACCCCAACCCAGTCGGGAGGAGAACTGATTTCCACAAGCAGAGTTTCCACTTATATAGTTTGTGGCGATCAGCTGATGATGCAATATCCATCATCCAAAAACTTAAAACCAGTCTATCTCCGGTTCTAGTGCTCCGATTGACTTCAAATTTTGAGTGCCATGTTTTCTTACTCTTCCCTTTCATTTAAGACATCCCTCGACTCTCTACGATGGCCAGAAGCTGAGCTGAAAAACTCTGTCGTTTTTCAAAAAGTTCCAAAATCTTGGAAAATGCACAAAAACTCGATTTTCAACAGGCTCTCATTTGGAAACGAAACCTTCCACGCATCTGAAAAGAGTGGATCCTAGAGAACAAAGTGCGGTCTTGCCCCTAAAAGAAACCAGAGCTCTTCATTCACTTTCAATCCTCCGCTATTCATCGCCAAAGGTGGCTACAATTTAACATTTTCAGGAAAAATCTCATGTGGAGAACCAACTTTCAACTCTTTCTCTCCGATTGACTTGAAACTCGCCCTCTAGACGTAGAATGGCACGCTGATTCCAAATCTGGTCTCTGTTTTCCCGTCCGAGGCTTGGTTCATCCGCTAGAGCCGTTTTCGTAAAAATTCTAACTCTGTCGTTTTTTCACCAATGTCCCAAATTTTCAATGACGTCTCACATCTATACGAAGGCAGATAGGAACAAGCCGTGTTTTCCACTGAACTTGTCTCATTCTTAGCTTTCAAATGAGCTATTGCACGACTTTCTACGATCCCTACAACCAAAGTTGGAAGATCGCTGCCGAGGGGGGGAGAGGTCATAACTTTTTCTCTCCGATTGAGCTGGAAAGAAGTTTCTAGACCCAACATTGGCAAAAACGTCAGAATTTGCACTCCATTTTCCCATCCGAGACCTCCTTCATGTCGAAAAACGACTTTTCTCATCCCAAAACATCCAACACCCGCCTTTTCCAATTCTGACGTTTTCCTGCCATTCTCCTCCCTCACCCCAGGAAAAGTGGACCAAACTGAGCTTTCCACTGCATTTTTCTCACTCTTAGCTTTCAAATGAGCTATCCCACGACTTTTTACGATCTCCAACACCAAAGTTGGAAGTCTGACAGGAGGGGGGGGACGTCCTCAAAATGTTTTCTCTCCGATGTCGCTGGAAACATCCTTCCAAAACCAACATTTCACGTAGACTCCGAATCTGGCCTTCGTTTTTCCATCCGAGACCTCCTTCATGTCGAAAAACGACTTTTCTTATCCCAAAACATCCAACACCTGACTTTTCCAACTCTGACATTTTTCCTGCCATTTTCCTCCCTAAACCCAGGAAAAGTGGACCAAACTGAGTTTTCCACTGCATTTTTCTCACTCTTAGCTTTCAAATGAGCTATCACACGACTTTCTACGATCTCCAACACCAAAGTTGGAAGTCTGACAGGAAGGGGGGACGTCCTCAAAATGTTTTCTCTCCGATGTCGCTGGAAACATCCTTCCAAAACCAAAATTTCACGTAGACTCCGAATCTGGCCTCCGTTTTCCCATCCGAGGTCTCCTTCATGACGAAAAGCGACTTTTCTCATACCAAAACATCCAAAACCCGCTCTTTTCCAACTCTGCCGCTCCACCCCTTGCCTCTCATGAAAACTTCTCCCGCCTTCCTTCCACACCCAACATTTCACGTAGATTCCAAATCTTAACTCCACTTTCACATCCGAACCCTCCTTCATGACGATTTCCGACTTTTCTCATCCCAAAAACCACCAACACCCACCTTTTCTCACTCTATCCTTCCCACATTCCATCCCTTCTCCCTTCCTACCCCTTGCTGGAAAACTCCTTCCTTCCTTCCAGAGGGGGGAGGTAGGGACCGGTTTTTTCCTCTCGGACCCATTCTTCCATCGCATCCTTGGCTTTCTCCCTCATCTTCCTTCCAGAGGGGGGGGCTGAGTCAGCATGATGACTCATCGATGACTCATCACTGCACCGCACCGTGCTTGAATTTGCCACGGGCTTACTACTACTGGCTACTCAGTTTTCATTTTCTTCTTGTGTGCCTACGAATTTTTCTCCGGTATCGCTGTCGTCCGTATCCAGTTCTTGTAAAGATTGTAGAGCTTGTAGAGCTGAATATTTCGTGCGTCGAGACATTATAGTCGTCAGAATAGAAACAAGTATCGTAAGGATATCAGTCAACACCCGAATAATAACTGTTTCGATGTCTAATGGTTACAGCAGCTTCGTCAATTACTCACACTGACGGCATTTACCTCAATATCTTTGACTTGTGTCTGCAAATGAGTTCCATTTAGTATGTAAATTGCGACAGACACTCGATATCATCATAGAAATTGACAACAACAATACCTCTAGAATGGAGTCAATGCCTCTAAAATTGAATGTCTAGTCAATTTCCATTCTAGCGAACTTCAGATAAACAGTTTACTTCTATGGATATCATGGTTCAATAACATTTCTAGAATTTGAAACATGCAAGGCACCACAGAAGTAGATGTCAGGTATGTTGAAAAGATATCAAACAACGCCAATACATGCTCAATTGTTGACTGTCTCAATTGACGCAGTTCGGCTTTCTAGGTAGTCATGTGATTTCTATGATAATAAGATGACCTGAAGACTCGACTCCATTATAGAAATAAGAACTCATAGAAATATTAAAAGTCACGATGTGTTTTCGGTTCATATCACAATTAAACGGAAAAAGAACAAAAAATGTCTGATTTTACGTCAATTAACACGCCCCGGTCTTCCAGTGTTAATACCATGACCATCGAATGCAGCACTGGAAACTCAAATGTTAAGTAACTGCTGCTCATACGTTTTTAGTTGTTGTGACTCATGTAAGTAGCCGGGATGCTGAGTCGTAGTCAGAGCCCGGAGTCATATCATTTTTGCTGGAGTTGGAGTCGGACTCCGGCCTATAACTACACCCGAAATGATAAATACAAGCAAATTATTTATTCTAGTGCATAGATTTCATTGTCTTGATGTCAAATTTCTACGTCAAACAAAAGTACAGAGACAGCAGTGCATACAAAGCTTGTAGTAGTTGAGGAAATGAACCGTGATACTGAAAAAAGGATTATCTTTTCACTCGGTGATTTAGTAGGGAAGACAAGTCTTCAGTTTTCATTACCTCTTACCCTCACGTTAATCGTGTGTGATGGCTCCTCTAAAGCGCATATTAAAATCGAAAGTCTACTCATATTTTTTGGAGAGGGATGGGAGATTTTCGTGCCTGGTAGAGACTGGAGAAAAACCGTGTGAAGCACACATCAACAAGATGGGAGGAGCCGAGTCGTATGCACCCAACTTAAAGCGACATTTGATCAGCTTTCATCGAAAATGATTGATAATTGATACAATGATCACTAACTATAGGTTCAAGTAAGCCTATAATTATCTATGATGTAGGCTACCAGTTAATTTTTCAATAACTAGGTTTATATGCTTGCCACCGGAGTCGGAGTCCTATCAAAATGACAGGACTCCGCATCCCTGGTAAGTAGTCACTTCCATATCTTTTCCTAATAATTTGAATTTATAGTGTCACCCTTCTCTATAGGCCTAAGGAGCTACTTTAAGCTGCTGAACATCATTTCACAGACACATTGGAAAGGAAAGACACTTTTGAAGGAAAATTTTCCACATTTCGTATGGGCATGTTTGACATGTAGGCTATTCCGCGTAGGCCTACACATCAATCTTGTGTTCAGGCATGATGTTTGCCCAGGCGAACTGGCACTCTGCAATCTGAATCATGGAGGAGATTTCTAGCTAAAGTTCGGTAAATTTTCAAAGAACTCATAATTTGTGATTTTACATAATGAATTGCTTTTTACAATATGGACATGAATGAGTTGGAGCAAATGAATATCACGATAAGAAAGCTCAGACCCTAAATATGTTGTACCGTGAATTTCATGTGATTCTGAACATTGGTTTGGAAGCTATGGGGAGGCCGATTCAGTCTTACGAGCTTCAGAGTCCGGTGTGGATCGGGTTAAAACGAATGTCTTAAAATCAGTGTTAAAGTGGAAGCCACATAAGCCTACATTCGGATTGTCCGTGTGTAGGTGTAAATGTGTAATTTGGTTGGTTTCAATTCTTCCAAAATCTGTGGTTCCTTCGCAGTTCTTTCACGTATGACGATATTTAATGTCTTTTAGGGAGCCTGCCTACTGCCTGCCTATGGCTCGTGCCTGTGAGGCGTTGAGGCGGCGCTTGACACCATTCGTCTCCAAGGTCGATCCAGGGTCAGCTCCAATGTGTCATCCATGGAGATTCCGAGTCGGTTGAGATCCTCGATAACCACGTCCATCAATCGCGTGTGTGGGCGTCCTCGAGATCCTCTCCATCCAGAGGCAGCCATATTGAAGTCAGCAAGGAGCTGCCTGTGGATATCTTCAAGCAACGAAATGTTTCACAAATTATAGCATTTTCGTGTAATTGCGGAGACCATTAGTTCATCGACAGGACGAAGCGACGATTGGGAGACCGATTCAAAGTATATTTGAATAAAAAATGTGTCGATGGTGGGATGTTGTGAAATCATCGATTACAAATCCCTTCTTCTTCTTACTAAGTTCATATATATATATGGCATTCAATATGCATATTGTCAAGAGTGTGAGAACCACGGAAGAGCGAAAAATTTCGGAAGTTTTGTTCATCAATTATGCTAGATGCCTGCATGAGCTAGAAAGCATTTTTAAAAAACTTTTCAAAAAATTTCGCACTTTTGATAACTTGATCCCTTTACTTTTTTGTTTTTTCTAAAAATGGGTCGCTCAACCGCTAGCTCACGACATAAAATCATCGCTCGCTTGCTCAAATTTTTCTCACGGAATGTTTTTTCGCTCGCTGAATCGCTCATCAAAAATCTGAAAAAATGCCGCTCGATCGCTCAAAAACATTGGTTGCAATGCTCGGTGTTTCCCAATGCTGCACTTGTATGGTGACTCGATAACAAGTTATAGCGCTTTGCTACAGCCGCTGACAGTCACGTGATTAGGAGTGCCGAGTTTAGTTGGAAGCAATTGCTTTGAAGTAAAAGCAAGCTATTTTTCAGATGAAGATAAGCATATGATTTTACGTGCTTCAAGTGTTTACTTCGGCAAGCTCGTGAGGGGAATGCTTTTTCTCCAAGTACTACTAAGCATTTGTTAATTTTATGTAAAGAGTTGCGAACGAAGTCAATTTTAGTAGATTTGGGAACCCAATTTCTTTTATCTGGCGTGTTGTCAGAATGATGGGGTTCTTGAAATAATTTATATTGTCTTTCAGATGGATAGTAACACCTCCTAAGAAGCCCAACTTCATATTTTCTGGTATCTCGAGAGTAAACTGATTATCCGGGTGAATCGAATTAAATGTTTCTAGTATAGTTTTGATTTGGAATTATTTTGAAAAATCCTGAAATCATGTCGTCTACATATCTTTTGTGTTCAACGGCAACTTTTTAAAGTTCAATGAAAGCACGTTGATCAATACTGTTCACAAATATTGTGACCATTGTTGGGGCAAAGTGCGATTCTATTAAAATTCTATTAAGATTCTATTTTAATAAAGTTTTTATTTTTGCATCTGATTTTGTAAATAAATGAGACAAACTTTAGAAAATCCTCTCAAAATTAGTAGCAGTAACATTTCACTATCAACTTAACTCCAATGGGATTTCAAAAATTTTATCACAATAGCAATTCATGCCAAAATACGAATCCTAGAAAATAAGATTTTTTACATCTAAAGAGATGAACATCAGACATCTATTTCCATAATTTTCAATTCCATAAAAAAAGTATTTGATTTTTGACAGCTATAAAATTCTTTGGACTTTTACTTATAAGTATACCTTGGATACAAGTTGCGCAAATAACTATTAAAGATTTATTGCTATGGCAAATAAATGAGCGGTAATTACGAAATCAACAGAATGAGGCACGATCATGGCTCTTGGGAAGCCACCTATAGCAAGTCTATTTTACAAAGCTTTATCTTCATATTTGATTAAGCACGCGTTCCCTCAAGTCTGTCTTCGTTTAAATTGTCCTTCTCATGCATCTATTGCGTCACTATTCCATGTCACAGTATCCATGAATTTCATTTATAACAGATTGTGACATGATTCTATCCGACATGAAATTTGATCCACACAGATGAATCTGTGAGAAACAATTAAAGTAGATAGAGTTCACTCTTCATCTCTAATGACTAAGCCACTCTGATTTCATCGTAAATGTGAGCTAGGGTAATCATAATTTCAAATTTGATGAATGAACAACAGTCGTGCTATGATATTGCTTCATAATTATCTTGCACAACCGACTCAATGTCTCATTTGAATCATTCTACCTACCTTCAATTAATTTGATTAGGAAATTTTGGCAATATTCTGCGGACAAAATCGACTTGTTGTGATTTGATTAAAAGCTACTCGATGCTCTTGCTTAAGGCCGTCCGTCATTGTTGATGCCAACGTTATGGTGCGTTCACACAGAGCACGGTTTGCGGTTTCACGGTTTTGCGGTATTTCCATCGAATAAAAGCCGCAGTGTCGTTCACACAGAGCACGGTTTTTGCGACGGCAAATCCTTGTCGTCATCTACAAAAGGGGTGTGTCTGGTGAAGTGGGTGAAGACTGATGAATAAGTTATATATTCATGCCGCAAATGCTGCGAGCATTCTGGAGATATAAAATTTACTGAAATGCATCAAAAAACACCATTTCGTTGAATATGAAATTTCAAATGAAATAAGAGATAATTTGAAAATGATCTTTCTTTGTTTCGATTAACCAATGAAATCATGTCAATTGTACATATAGATCATTCTAATGAATGAGAGCTACATCATGATTCATTGTATCACTCCAATGATGGAGTCGTCGGACTGTGAAGCTAGTATCCTGTGTTCGTCATATATTTTACTTCGAAGAAGAAGAAGAAAGCGAAGAATGTGGGTGCACAGCATATTGCAAAAACGCTCGAAGTACGGCGAGTTCCAGCACCTTGTCAAGCAGCTGCGTCGACATCCGAAGAGACATCGACAATACTTTCGGATGTCCAAAGAGCAATTTGATAACATTTTATCACTGATTCAAGTCGACTTATCAAAAATTCAAACGAACTGGAGAAAACCAATTTCGGCGATGGAGCGACTTGCAATAACATTACGGTGAGTGTTGACAGATTTCCAGACTAAAAGTTTGCATCACAAAAACACTATTTTTATTTTTGAATGAAATGAATTCATTTTTACTAAGCTAGAAAGCGTGTGATGAGCCATCCAGCTGCAAAAAATTACATTATAGGCAGCACGAGCCCACGCCTGTTTATGCAAGTTTCAGCTGGCGTCGCTTTGGTTTGCCGAATTTTCAGCCGAAATGTGTCACGGTTTTTACCGGACCAAAGGGCCTTCTTAGAAACAAGTCAGCATGGATGCTATACTAGTCTTTTTTGTAGCATAGCCTAGTTGAGTTCCCCAGTATTTCATGTTATGCTGTTGAGTCTACAATGCGCTTGAACTTAGCAGTTGAATTAAACTGCATGAACACATGCGCGATTGCCTATCTTATTTCTTTGAGAATGCATTTCTAGATGCATTCTTGGGGACTCTAGTATTTTGCTTTGAGATCGAAATATATGATTTTGAAATATTGGATAATTGCGCTTGTAAATTTTTTGTGATTTTCATTTCGTTGCATGCTGCATATTATTTTATTTCATGTATCACTGTAGTTACTGAATACAGTCACTGGCATCATGCATCTCTGTTAGGATCAAATCATTAGACTAGTAACTGTTCGTGACTCGTCAGACATAACAAAAAATCAGAAAATATTCTAGATATAAAAGACAGATACTGCTATATAAAATATCATCTTTAAAAAAATTTCAACTTCATGACATACAGTGTGAAAAATAGTTCGGTGTCGAGGACCCAATGAATGAGGGATAATGTCCTGGGTGGTGTTGGGTAGCATCTTGGCACATTGATTGGTCCAAACAGTCGAGTTCGGCTCTTTGTATGAGGGCATGAATCCCAAACTTCACCTCCGCCTGTTTCCGCTTGGGAAGCTTTCTCAACGATTCCCCCATCGATTTCATGAAGTAATCGATATCATCATCTGTCTTCACCGGCACCGCACTCCTTTTCCGAAGATATTCAGTCATGGCCCCTTCAAGCTCATCGCCAGCTCTCTTCTTCATCTTTGGAGGAGGTTTGGAAACTAACTCAAACTCCGAATCCATGTCCGATGCAGAGTCATCGGAATCCAAATTACTTGTTGTGCTGAAAGAAAAAAATCATAATGTCAATTGTGCAGCCATTTCATCGAATGAAATTCGGTCAAAAATGCATGGATTTACCTAGTACCGTATTTCTTCGAATAAGCGCCGCGGCGTTTATTCGAAACAGCCCGAATTTTGCTGCGGCGTTTATTCGAAGAAATACGGTATTCTAATTGTTAAATTTTCTGCTGAATTGAGTATTTTCATCAATTTACATATGCGGTGCAGTCGCACGCTGTTGAGGTCATAAGTAAAATTTAGATCGAAAGTTGGAGGCATCTGTTCAAAAAGCAGATGAAACATGTTACACACGATTCCGGATATATGGCAGCAAAAGGTGTCGGTCCCTAGAAAAATCCATCCAATGAATTATCAGTCCAGCTCAAAGCACTACTGCTCAGAAAATCAAATAATTCCGTTTTAGCAGCATTATGAGAGTTGAAAGAAGATGATACAAGCCTAGCTGCAGCGCATTTTAGATCTATTTTAATTGATTTTTTAAAATAGTGAAGTTGGAAACCAAATTTTCGGCTACTCAGCCTGTATCAGGGCTAATAAAATGTGTACATAAATGTATAGTGTGTACTGCAACTGATTACAACAAATTATTCTCCATCAATGAATTGAAGAACATGTACATGCATCTAGCAAAATGTCATCAGCATACAAACATCGAGAAAAATGCAAGGACTAATCCTCACCACAGGAATCATAAACAGGGACCATGATGCACCCAATCTATGACTAAAAGGAAGCTATGAGTTATTCCAATATTCGTATTCAATCAATTGAACAGAGATGGGTTTCATTCAAATGAAATGAAGAAAAATTGTGAATGATGCCTTTTCTGCTGCCTTTTCTCAATTCAAGATGCTTGTTGACCTAAATATTCATCAATTAGGAAGTAGCTTCAATTTTGAATTTTTGCAAATCCAACAAAAAAATTCCAGCCGACTCCTATAGAGCCATCTATTAGAGTCAATTAAGCAGTACCACATGACATCAGTAGACCAAATTAATTTAAAGTAGCAGCATGTGAATGAGCAAAATCCATGCACAAAACTTAGGTATCATGACAAAGCAGAAGCCAACACCGACGGAGGAGTGTATGACCCTAAACGCATGCCAATCGAGCTTAATGCGGTATAATCCCGTTATAGCGTACACCGGATCTAACGGACATTTTTTCATTCCCGTAAGTGTACGTTGTTGCGGGATTATGCTGTAAACGTGATACATGCAGGACCATGCTACGAACTGTTCTAAAAGAATCTAAAAAAGGATTACTTACGAGCGATCGGCATTAAATGGCTTTAAAAAATCCAAAAGCTTTGCGTATTTGTATTCCTTGCCAGCCGCCTGCTTTTTCCCTGGGTCACCACTTCGTGGAACAGACTTCCGACAATATTTGAAATAAGAATCCCGAATATTTCGCCATCGTTTTCCGCCTCTTTGGCTGAAAAGGAATAGAAATGTGAAACATCCGTTGTACGGAGCTATATGTATGGACACATGCTTATTATAGACGCTCATATAGACATTCTTTCTAAAGTAACATTAGACATAGTCTGGACATTTCTAAGTTGTTCTGATTTGTATGTTGGTCTTTAAATTGATATGCTTTTTATGTAACATTCAGGCAAACCATTGCTTCGAAATCTGAGTGCAAAAAGTCATTGGCATCTAAAAGATGATCATATGATATGCATGTACAATGAGCTGTGATGCTTCCTGATTCATATTTGCTCATGCTGTGATCGAGTGATTTTGATCCCTTTCTTGATTTTGCTTTTTCACTTTAGATTTTTGGCCACTGGAGATTCATACAAAACAATAGCATTCAGCTACCGCATTGGTGTCTCCGCTGCTTCTAAAATTGAAGGGCTTGGGCGTAAAAGGGGATAAGCCACACTTACCTAATTTTACAGGAGAGCACTTTAAAGTTTTTGACATAACACTGTGCAAAAAGTATGCAAGCTTATCTCTTGGTAGTGTGAGAATATAATGCCATACGTATCAATTACATAATGACAAAGTATCAAAGCAATTGATTCCACAGATTGACTTGTACAGGAATCCAAATGTACACTTGCAACTGTATTTTTGTGGCTTATCCCCTTTTACGTGCAAAGATTTGGAACAATAAAATGTTGAAATTTAGCATCTTCCTTTTTAGCCATTTCAGCAAGTATATACTGTAAATTGTATTTACGCGCATCAAATAGAATTTTGTATTTTACATATTTGTGCAACTCTGATTTTATCAATTCGTTTAATTTGGATTATATTGCATTTAGGCCCTATACCGGTACTATCGAAATAATCCCGTCTAAGCACTCTTTCACAAAAACGGCATTGAAATATTGAACACAAAATTCAAAATGATTCCACAATTAGTAAACTATGAAGTTCATTTCATTCTTAAAATGCAAGCATCGAGCAAGTCATCTCTACTCTAGGCCTAATGTTAAAATGTCGTTAGTATAGGCCTACGCACAAAACTGCTACATGTGTAATGTTAGAGCAACACAAGACAAAAAACGGGAAAATAGTAAGTTGATTTAAACGGTTTAATATATAACACATACTTGACTCGTAATTTGCAAAAAATAGACTGTCATTTTCAAATCTGACTATTAAAATGTCTTACTTTGTACATGTAGGCCTACATGTACTGGCTACATTTACATATGCGGTAATGTCAATGTTCATCCTCATCCATGTCTTCCACGTAAACATCAGTGTCCATCGTTGTATCACCTTTCAGTTGCTGATAGAAATTATGCGACACAGGAGGAATGTATGGCAGAAGACTGAGTACATCACGCAATTTTGACTGCTTGACTGTAACACACTCATTGCTTTTGCAAGGAACTGTGGATAATCGTGTTCTAATGCCTCTTGTTGCAGGCTCAATCAAGGCTTCGTTGAATAGGCCACTGAGTGAGACTTTCAGCAGCATCTTCCGGAATGTTCATCATCGAAGCGGAAAACTTGAGCCTTGGAGAATTCCAGCTTCTGTCCATCGATGGTCCGCGTTGGCCGCTTTATTGGAAGCTTGGACATCTTCTTGAAGTCATTCACAGTCAGCATCTTTACTTTGAACTTGTTGATGGATGCGATAAGTACTCCCAACTTCTGAGGGCAGTACACGTGTTCTTTTCTTCGGCTTGCTTTTTCAATATGACCGAAGTCCCGATCACATGGCAAATGCGTGTGACCTGTCACAAGGAAGACGTGTGTAATGCTTTGGAACTTCTTTTCCTTCACCAGATTGTACTACAACGACATGATGGTCCAATTTTTGTTCTGTCCCTTGCAATTATCGCTGAACACGACAAGTTCCTCCTTCAACTCGTTTGTCTGCAGATGCTGAAGCAAGATACTAGCGACTTCATCAGCCCCTTTCATAATCATCCTGTTCATTGTCTATTTGGATCCTGAGACGATCACACTTGCAACATGTAGTCCGGGAGCTAGCGTGAAGTTGTGCAGGGAACGAGGTAGTACATAAAACTTTCACATAGCATAGTGCACCTCTAACCTACTGCAAAACTTCGCGTCTGCCGGATCAGATCATTTGCTTTTCAGAAATAGAGAGGATAACACAATCCTATGAATTTCCAGTGGTAAAATTGTGACATTTTAGGTGTTGACTCCATTTTGTCGAATTTTTGCTCATAAAAGTTACACAAATTAGTATTTTGTTAAACTGGTTATTATAGAAATCATCTACAGATCATGATCTTTCAAATGAGTTATCATTCAGTGACAGAGGATGAAGTAAAGTGTACAAACAGACACTTTTCGTTAAAGTACAGGGTGGCGCACGTAAACCGCCGGATTTTAAACTTTTGTTACTCCTCAAATATTCATCCGATCGTCATGAAATTTCGACTCACACTAGTTTGGAATATAGGATTTATGATGATTATGCCTGTTGTACTGAGAATTGTCAGAAAATTCTGATTCTATTGACCGAATGACATGTAGTAAAATTGACATACCAACAATGTATCTAAACATGTAAAATTTAATGATATACTTTTCCCTTTATTTCCCCCCACGTCTTTGTCAATAATGACCAAAACGAATTAAGGTAAATGTCATAGAAAACATTTATTAAATGAAAAACATAAGAAAAAAGTGTTAGTAGTCATCGAACTTCAACGTGTCCTCCTCCATTCTCGAGGACGGATTCGAGTCGCTTTTGGTAGGCCAGAGCAGTTTCTCGACACATCTCAGTTGTCACTTCTTGAAATGCTTGTAAGGCCGTGTATCGTAAACCTTGGACTTGAGAAAACCCCACAAGAAGAAATCGCAAGGCGTCAGGTCAGGTGAACGCGGTGGCCAGGGCATGTTAGGAGATCCACGTCCCATCCATCTGTTAGGCATCTTCTTGTTCAACCACACGCACAGGCAGTCCTCATTGTGGAGGTGCACCATCCTGCATGAATATGATGCTCCTGCCTCTTCTGTCCTACTGCACCGCTGGCCAAAATTCCTCCTGTAGCATCTTGAGATACCGATCCTTGTTGACGGAGGTGTCGAAGAAGAACGGTCCGTAGATACCTGATTGACTGATTGCCGCCCAGACGGTGGTGCGTGGCGATTCACACCACCATCCAGATGGAAGTGAGCTTCATCGTACCAGGTTAGTTCCACTAAATGGCTCGGGTTGGCTTGGATGCGCTGTAGCTCCTGTTCTGCGAACTCCATTCGGTTTTCCAGATCTTCTTCGTGTAATCGCTGCGCCACCTGGACCTTGTACGGATGCCGTCCATAGTCATGGAGGATGCGCTGGATAGTGCGGCGACTCACTTGAAGGGCATTAGATGCACGACGGGTAGATGTGTTTGGGTCCTCCTCGAAGTGCTGCACAACTCGTTCCACATTCTGCTCCGTTCGTTCAGAAGATGACCGGTCCCGTTTGACAGTCACCACACTACCACTGGTCAACAGGTTTGTGTGCCACCGCTTTATGGTACGGGCATCCGGTTCTCTCGCGTTCGTGCCATACTCTGAATGATAAGCCTTTGTACCTCCACTGGACTCTTGAGCCATTCGTACCAAGCCGCGCATTTTGCTCGTTCTGCAACCGAATAATCATCCATTCTTATATGTTCGATTCTTTTCAGATAGTGATTTAATCGTCGAATGGCATTTTATATGACATGGAAGTAACTGAACTATATTCACTTCAAGACTGCGCACAATTCGTTGTGCAGAATACGATTCATGTTAAGTTAATTAAGTTGATCTAGATTTTCGATGTCAACAAAATGAGTACATGTCATTCGGTCAATATAATCAGACTTTTCTGACAATTCTCAGTACAACAGGCATAATCATCATAAATCCTATACTCCAAACTAGTGTGAGTCGAAATTTCATGACGATCGGATGAATATTTGAGGAGTAATAAAAGTTTAAAATCCGGCGGTTTACGTGAGTCAACAATTTTCCTGAAATTTCTATGTTAAAATTTGCAGTTACACCAACGAAAAGTGTCTGTTTGTACACTTTACTTCATCCTCTGTCACTGAATGATAACTCATTTGAAAGATCATGATCTGCAGATGATTTCTATAATAACCAGTTTAACAAAATACGAATTTGTGTAACTTTTATGAGCAAAAATTCGACAAAATGGAGTCAACACCTAAAATGTCACAATTTTACCACTGGAAATTCATAGGATTGTGTTATCCTCTCTATTTCTGAAAAGCAAATGATCTGATCCGGCAGACGCGAAGTTTTGCAGTAGGTTAGAGGTGTACTATGCTATGTGAAAGTTTTATGTACTACCTCGTTCCCTGCACAACTTCACGCTAGCTCCCGGACTAATGTGTCCGATTTGGGTAGCTTAAATCCAATATTGAAGTCACTGCAGAAGGTTCTGCGATAGAAGTCCTCTGAAACAGGGTCAATGTTTCTTTCTTCGCCAATGGAGGATCAGAGGATGCGTCACTCGCTCAAGCGTAGGGTGAAACACGAGACAACGTTTTAGTTCATCGTCTTCTGCTCACCTATAGTAATAAAGGCCGCAGACTTTCAAGTGTAGTTGTGGCTTATCCCCTTATTCATGCCAAAGTGATGTGGCTTATCCCCTTATGCACTTTCTGGAAACCAGGGCTGTGGAGCCGATGCGTTATCTCATCGGCTCCGGCTCCGGCTCCACGACACTGATGAGAAGGCTCCGGCTCCGACTTCAAATTCAGGTTCTATCTATGCTGGTTATCCTGGATCCGTTGAACGGGTTTTTTGGATAACGGTGTGGCCTTTAGAGGCTTGCTACAATCATCAAATTAGTTTTCATTAACAAGCAACGACTTAAGTTAATAATAAAAATGATAATAGCCTAATATAATGACAAATAACATACTTGTCATATGTTTTTGCATGGATTGACTATCTCTGAAAGATAAAATAAAGTTATAGCCAGGATTGGTTAAATTAGATAAAGATCTCACGCACTGGCTAAATATAAATTGGCCTAGCCTGCAACCAGTCTACTACGAGGCTACATTAAATAAGACCACATGAGTGATGATGATATACCTAATTAGCCGTCACAGGGGCCGAATAGTAGTATAAGCTTTTTAACAAAGCATGAATATGAAACTGGATAGCGTATGCCTCTAAATAGCTTATAGGGCCTGTATCTACTCGAACATGGAAAGGGTATCGGCTATATAGCCAAATATACCGTATCAATAAAGATATCAATTGCTTTATTGAATATTAAAGTGTATATAGGCTAGCTTAGGTTGTTATTGTTATTTGTTATTGCCTTTATTCAATAGTCTGTTGGTCCATGAATAATATGATCGGTGGGTAGCCCACGACTCATCATCTGTAGAAATTGTAATTTAGATAGCCTCATTGCAGTGTAGGCTAGAAATGTACAATTGAAAAATATACTTAAAAAAATATAAATATCTAATTTAGGACAAGTTTTGTAATTCTATGCAGCATGCTTAATAAGTTAAGGCCTAACTTACATTATATTAATTTCGTATTTTTCATTATGGCGTAAAGTTGCACTAAATAATTCATCAATGATTCATGTATATTATTATATTCAATTTATGTATAACACATTACCACTATTCCTCTGATGATGGTTAGGCTGATGAAACTAAACTCGGAGTAGCACACAGCATGTTGCAGGGTGCAATGCATAATAAAAATTTGACTGCGAGCACCGAGCAGAAATCCCATCTACTTTGCTAGCTTTCGAATGCGCGTGCGGTTTAATGTCACAGACAATAGAAAAGGGAGGTCAAAAGGCGCCTTTATTGAAAGCGTCTCAGTCTTTTTTTATTGTTTACAGTCAGCATGATATCAGCATAAAATGTTGACAGACGGAAAAAATAATAATGAAAATTCTTGAAATCCACAGGTCTATGACATTTGGGGAAATATTATTACACGATACGGCTCTTGTGCAGTCCTCCCCCCCCCATTTTTTCTCTGGTCAAAAGATGCAGCACCATTGGATGTCCGTTTCAGCATCACCGGTTTGAGTGAAGCATTCCGTGCTGTTGTAAAAATCTACGTGGGTAATTGCGATGTCATGCTGGTCGCAAACTTCGTCAGCAAGTCAACATTGTAATTTGCCTTCGGGTTTTTCGCATTGAAATATACCCTTTGAATTTTGAAGTCAAAGGAAATTCATTGTGAATGAGATACCTTTAAAATAATAGGGCGCTACTAGAAGTGGCTGGATCGCTTATTGCTATAGCCATGTGAGGACTTGTAGTCAGGTCATTCGTGTGAGTGTGAAGAGTTATCCCTCCAATCAAAATTGATCAAATTGAATAATCGATTGTTTTGAAAAATGTAGGTGGGGGACTGCACAAGAGCCTACAATACAATCTAAGGAAATTGGCATTGTCACAGATGCCAGTAGCTTCTGCCAGTAGCCATACCGATAGATGATGGCCTACATAGTAACCGTATTATATTTAAGACATTGCGCAAGAAATGTAGCTATATTATCTTTGCTGACTGAACTGGAAATGTGTACATAAATGACTGGCGACTTGTCTCTAGGAATCTACAATCATCTAGTTAGCATGCATATAACAAGTCTTCAAATTAATGGATTTTGGAGAATACGTTGTCAATATGGAAATCAGTCTTACGAAACATATGCAATAAAAAAATATTACACATGTGTGTAAATATATAATAAATATAATACAAAAGAAGGCGGCAACTGCAAAGAAAGATATCGTGGAGGACAGATCATTGGTATACTTAAAAGACATATCTTTAGATTTCAAATGATTCAATTTTTTTATGATGCCAATTAATAACTTTCAAAATTCTAGATTTATATCAAAGCTCAAACTATCGGAGCCGCAGCCGGAGCCTTTGTGATAAATCGGCTCCGGCTCCGACCAAAACCATCGGCTCCTTAAGGCTCGGCTCCGGCTCGGCTCCGGCTCGGCTCCGGCTCGGCTCCGGCTCGGCTCCGGCTCCTGCTCGGCTCCGGCTCCACAGCCCTGCTGGAAACCATGCAAGGAAAGTTCAGATCGTCGTATAAATCAGTGAAACGAAGCTTTATGATACACTTAATCATCACATGAAATATTTCCATTTTCGAAAAAATGTGGCTTATCCCCTTTTACGCCCAAGCCCTTCAATTGTTCGCGAGGTGTGTGCAGCGATTTGGGATCACCTACAACCAGCATTTCTTCCAAAGCCATCGAAGGAACAATGGAAGTCAATCAGTGAAGGGTTCCACCAACGATGGAATTTTCCCAACTGCCTCGGGGCACTTGATGGGAAGCATGTCTTGATTCAGACCCCTCCGAATTCCGGCTCCAATTTTTTTAACTATAAGAGAACGTTTTCCATAGTGCTATTGGCTTTGGTTGATCATAGGTACCGATTTACCTATGTTGATATCGGATCATGTGGATCCAACTGTGACGCACGAATTTTTCGTGAAAGCAAATTGTTCTGCATGCTGAGGAAAAATGAGTTGAACATCCCCGATGACAAGCCCTTCCCAAACACAAAAAACAAAGAAAGCATGCCACATGTCATTGTTGGAGATGGTGCATTTCCCTTGATGAAAAACTTAATGCGACCATACCCTGGCAGGAACTTAAATGACGATTCTCGAATTTTCAACTACCGACTCTCGCGTGCTAGAAGGTTGGTGGAAAATGCTTTCGGCTTGCTTGCCAATCGTTGGCGAGTATTTCATAGAAAAATACCACTTTCACCGACAAATGTTGAATTGGCCATCAAAGCAGCCGTTGTCCTCCACAACTATTTGCTAAATAAAAGCCATTCATCAGAAATTGGTGAATCTTCTCACGATGATGACGACGAAGAAGCTCAAGGTCTTCTGCGGCCACTCGCGCAGAGAGTAGGTATTCGGCCCACAGACGTTGCTCTCCGAACTCGAGAAGCATTCAAAAACTATTTTATCTCCCCAGAGGGTGCAGTGAAATGGCAAAATTGTGTTTGTCTGGAAACTGGCATCTAGTAGCTCATTCCAGCCAGTGTTTTGTTCTGTATTGCTCTGCTGGTCTATGAATCAGTGGTTGGAAGCTCTGTTGATTTAATATAAATGCATTTTAGAATATCTGGAACTGCCTGGGTTTTTGTTCGTAGCAAAACGAGGGCTTTGAGAAACCAAGTTAATTTTGCTGGATCTGTGTAATGCGAGTTTTTGGTTCAAAGCAACTCAAGCAAGTGAATATTAGCTCTATTTCATTTGTGATGGCGACAGTCAGATCATCTCAATGACGCTGGATCTCATCAAATTATAAATTAGACCAAATTTTCATAAATATTTCCCTCGGTTTTTCCGTGTATAATTTTTTGTACAATTTTGTATACAAACACTTTTTCCTCAAATTTTGGCCTATTATTTGGGGTGCGTATTTTACATGGAAACAAGGAAGGCTGCTTTTTCATGACCTGGTTTACCATCTCTGCAGGCAGCATATTTGATGCTAGATAAGGTGTCTTGATTAATAACCCTCTGGCGAGCAGTATACAGTGTATATGTTTAAACAATCCCTATATTGGGAACCAGTTATACATTGGGCGTTGGATAGAGTCAAGCACAATCAAAGAGAATATTTCCTCATCTGATAGTCCTAATTCATCACCAATGTTTCTCCAAATAAGTCCCTTCTTGCTGGTGTCCCTATAATCGGATCGACTTACTTGTCAAACAATATTTCGTGCTGTTGGACAGCAAGTATCAAGCGTTCAGCGGCGGCAACCGTATCCATTGAGATCCACTTCCGATACCGACTTGCTTTATCCATGGACTTAGATATAAATGGCTTCATTGTATTTCAAAGGATTGGTCTTCCAAGGTTATCGAACAGAACATTTCAAGAGCGCAGCTGTGAACAGTCAAGAGGGTAGACACACAGTTGACTCAAGTAGTCGTCAGGACCAATGTTCGAGTCTGAGACTCTGTTGACAAAAACTGAAATTTCATTAAATCACGAAATCGATGCGCTCATCCGATTCATCATAAGACTGCGACCATGCAGTGTTGATCACGTGAATCGACTCGGTTGATCGAGAATAGTAGCAAATAATGACTTTGGTATAATCACTCGAGAAGAGCCGCCCCTCACACAAACTTCCAACGCTTTCCGTTCAAATGATTTCTTCGGTCCTGTTTTTCCAAAACTTGACCAAATTTGCTCAAACGGACTTCGTTTTACTCGAAATTTCATGGAGAATGCGATGGCAGCATTCATTTTGCAGTTTGAGGCAAAAAGTTTTTTCATAAATGAAAAAACCGCAGTTGAAATAGGTTCAGATCCATTTGAAAGCACGGCAACCGTGCTGTGTGTGAACGCCATCTGCGGTTTTGTACTGAGTCTAATGATAGAAATCGGGAAGCCATTTAGCACGGCAGAATATCGCCGTAAACCGTGCTCTGTGTGAACGCACCTTTATCCTTCTTACGCCCGTCGTCCATGCGCCGCGAGATGGGACAGCAGTCCAATTCGCGACCGACAGATTTTCGGGCATCGGTTGCAAGGGAATGATCCAGGTGCAGGGTTGGCAAATCTCAGATGTCGCTGGCGGCGCATTTCTTCGAGAGTCTCCCTTCTCGTTTGTTCGAAGTGCACTACCCTTCGTCACAAATGGAGCGCCATACGTTTCTATCCTTGATACGAAGAGTTGATATTGTAGGAGACAGGAACACACCTGAGGTAGTCCCTAACCCATTAAACGCGGTGACATATATACATACGTGTATATGCCAGGTAACTTCCTTGCATTTATGCTTCATTTTAAGAGTGAAAACTCGTTTTTCGGATTGCTTCTTTTGACAAAACATAATTTGGAACAATGTTCAAAATTTGTGATGTGAAATCACCTTTTTATCTTCGTCCATTTGGCGGGAAATTCAAATTGTTTTTCAAAATGCCACCAAGAAATTTTTCATTTTGACAAGTTACGAAAAAATATTCACTTTTGAACTTTCATAATCTTTTTGCGTCCATATATGCTTCATTTGGCGTATTTTCTAGGGCTATGCACCAGTCGGATGTTCAAATTCGACTTAGTTTAAGTGGCATCGCGGCAGTACGCACTGGAATATATATATATATATATATATATATATATATACAGTCTGCGACATTTTATTAGGACCACTCATATTTTTTCAGTTTTTACATTTAGCTATTTGTTGATGTCACATTATCTTTCACCTTTGTCAATACATAAAATAGGCATGTACGTCAACAATATACCATAACATAGACATCTATTGATTAATAACACGGACATCAGACACTCAAACTCAAAAATTGACCGCGACATATTATCAGGACCACTTTCGACATTTAGATAAGAAGCTTTCCTTTGGACATGATAATGCTGCATTATTTTTTTGTAAAAAGCAATCCAAATATCTTATGCAATATCATATGTAACCGACGCTTCATGATAGCCCATTAATGTTCTGAAAGGCTTACGTCGGAGTTGGCCCTTCCAACAAAGTTGGCCCTTCCAGGGAGATCCGACTTGCATGAGCATCCCTTTGCTTTCGGAAACCATAACTCACGAAAAATGGAAACATCCTTCTCCGACGAATTTACAAGGTGAAGCCGAGCCGAGTGCATAGAGCACTCACAAACTTTAAGCCTACCAATTCCCTTTAAGGAAAACAGGTCTACAGCATGACCCTTGATTGGTGTTGTGATTTCATTATCAAACTACAATTTTTACATTTCTCGTCAACTTGTGAATGATGTAAGTAACCATCACAAAGTAAATCTGAATCCCCAAACTGATGACTAACCCTGAGTGCTGAATTCAGGTCAAGTTAATGCTTAATAAGTATTCTCCATTACTTTTCAAATGTAACTTATAGAACTTAGGTGGACACGGTTTGAAAAAAGTAGGGCTACGTTTTTTTAATGACTTCAACACGGTAAGAGCTCATGCATACCACCTGACATTTTATTATAATCAAGACTTCATTTAAGAGAGTAATACCACAATAGCGGTTACGGACATCTACTGACTACTTGATTCGCCGTAAGTGACAGATCATATCACTGAGGTGAGGCTTATATTATTTTTGATCTAACGAAGATTTTTACCTCGTTAACTTCTTTCAACGGAAGGTCGAACAACTCTTTAAGTGTCTCCATAGCATCGTCAGCCGCATCTAGTTTTCGATTTGTGGAAGGGAATCCATCCGTCCTAAGAGGATATCTAATTTGTTCTTCTGTTCCTCGAGATTGTCCTAAAGAAAAATAAAAATGCGCTGAATAGCAATTATCACAAGAAAAAATTGACATCGGTATTTTGCTAAAGCGATATGCTGAGATTGCTAATACCATAATTAGACTTTATGCTTGTTGCCTATAGAAACCAATGTTACATCAAATAATGGAACAAGATGTATGCACGTAGGCCTACTGTTAAAATCTTCATTTTATTTCTAATATAATTCATTGAATCCATGACACCCGGGAAGTCCTTTGGCTCCATAACGCTGGGTAGACAGGGTGAAGTTGCTTCAGTTTGAAAGCAATAATTCGTATAATCAGCACCTGGAATGAAAGTTATGCCTTATTTAATGACGATTATAGATTAATTGAATACGAGAATATAGATTCATCGGAGGAAGTCGATTCACAGGAACCTTTGATGAACATTCAGATTACAAATATCACAGACAGCTTATTAATCAACAAAATGAAGTCCTGCATGTCCATCACGTGAAACGTCAATATTACTTCTATCTGAGACAAATGTATTGATATTTACTCAATATATGCTCCATAACTAATGACAGATTCCGAAATATCCGGTACAAATATTTCTCGCAAACAATCAAGACAAGACCATATGTTTTCAAGCTCTATGTGGTAAGAGAAAATAGGATAGAATATAAGGTTATCATCTACTGTGATTAATAGTTGACATTCGAACATTAGAACACGATACTCATAAAAGATATCTCTTTGTTTCTTACTTTCATTAAGTGGAGAATTCGCTAGAGTTTCTGAAGTATTTTACTTTGTATATTCTACTTTCTTGTAAGTTCACCGTATCTGCACGTTTCATTTGTATTAATCTAAAGGATTTACGTGAAATGCGATCTGCCTGTTCGTTCTCGCTGTCAGTGGGATTTGAACCAATCAATGATTTGAGATACTCATCGGCTTCTTTTCGAGAATTAAAATGACCTTTCTCACTGCCTGGTAACTGAATCCATTCCTTTTTATTTGGCACAGATGATCTTTCAATAAGAGTGGAAATTCTTCTGGAAACAAATTGATAAAATTGATTAGAAATTTCTCCTATCACTATCAGATAACACGAGTTACTAGGATATCCTTCTATACTTATCCATTATGATTTCCTAACTTTTATGAATTCCGATAACCGATCTTTTGAAAATTGAAGTTCAGTTTATTTTGGTAATTGGAAAAATTATGTTTAACCTCATGCATTCCGTTAACATAATCAACCCTTGAAGCAGACTGGTAGCACATATCACTTGGTAAATTAAATTAAGCCGATTATTACTAATTCCTTTCTTTGTTATATCGGATTCTCATCTTCCTATCATATGTCAACTAGTATCATAAGCTCAATTATTACCAGATTTAGCTTATTCACGTCACGGAGTTAGACGAATGGTTATATTTATGAATTATACCCACATTTACTAACTCTTTCACATACAGTTATCCATGCCTATGTCTAGATAAGACAGATTCGTTCCAGGCGGAAGACAAGTTTTCAAACTATAGATCAACGAAAAACATGAGATTACTTTTTCCATTATTTTATATGCGAGTAGGCCACCGCAACCGTGATATATAGTTTCTATACGAGTATGCACACCGTTCATAACGTTTGAGAATAAGTATACAAACTTATATATACAAATTTCTAAATACGTTGGCCATACCCGAGTTTGAATAATGGAGTTGATTTGTGCTAATAGCCTTGCGGGTATAAAATAAAAATACTCTGTTGAGTACATTTTCGATTTAATCTTCGTCAGACTCTCACATTTGATGAAGGCATGAATAACAAGAGCTTTTATAAGAAAGATGAAAAGAAAGATTGTCACTTCGCAATTAGGAAGATTCTCTGATGCCATCAATCCGGCAGGGTGTCAAGTTGCATCACCGTTGGATATTTTCCCCCGCCTCCTGTGATGAGCGGTCAGCAAACGCGGTGAGGGGCGATGATTGTTCCCACCCATGTGTTCCCACCCAACTTGTAAAGCAGTGTACATCGGACAGAGTGAGAGAACTGCCCGTTCTCGAATATTAGAACATTTGAATTCCCCCTCATCGCATGTCCACCAGCATCTTCAGCAGCATGGCACAAACAACGGCCACACAATCAAATGGAGGATCCTAGGGAAAGAAAAGTGCAATCGTACGCGCCTAGCATTAGAGGCATTTCATATCGCCAAAGAAAGCAACCTGATGAATGGCTGCATGGGAAACCGCACGCTAAGATTTTTGTCAACAGACCGACCCACCTGTGACAATAGACAGGAACAATCATCGCCGCTCACCGCGTTTGCTGACCGCTCATCACAGGAGGCGGGGGAAAATATCCAACGGTGATGTAGCTTGACACCCTGCCGGATTGATGGCATCAGAGAATCTTCCTAATTGTGAAGTGACAATCTTTCTTTTCATCTTTCTTATAAAAGCTCTTGTTATTCATGCCTTCATCAAATGCATAGAAATAGATTGTTTATCTGAAGTTCGCTAGAATGGAAATTGACCCAAGGTCGCGGCACATCCGGGGGAACTAAGTTGGGGCATAAGCAACCAATGAAAAGCTTCGATTTACTGATGTGACTGATTCTAACCCAATGATACAGACGTTGGCAGGTGCATCTAAGTGAAAATGCGTGCGATTTATGTGCCGTTATTGTGCATTGCATGAAGCTTAATTTCCATTCTAGAGGTTTTATTGTTGTCAATTTCTATGATCAAATGTGAGAGTCTGACGGAGATTAAATCGAAAATTTACTCAACAGAGTATTTTTATTTTATACCCGCAAGGCTATTAGCACAAATCAACTCCATTATATATACAAAGTTTCTATACAAAGTATAGAACTCACCTCTCATCCACGGATAAAGGAGCCGGCCAAAAAGCACAACTGATGCCTCTGTTTAGTTGATTTCGGAATCACCCAAGAAGACGGAACTGTGAACAGTGATTTTGGTCTGTCGTCGAAAAAGTCGAAGACTGTGAACTGCAAAGAAAATCAAATCCAATAATTAATGTATATGCAAATAATGAAGAACTAGATGGTAATTACTGTTGATGCTGTTGATGCTTGAAACAAGTCAGAATATAAGCATGTTATAGTAATGAAGTGGTTAGTCATTATGGAAACCGAAGAAGTTGCTCAATCCCTATTGGATTTAATTTCATGGTCATGTCCTCATAGAGCATACCACATATACAAAAATGGACAGTAATGGAGCAGAGCATAGATACAAGATAAAATTTTACACAGGCAAGTTTGGTTGAGATTGATGCAGTATTGACAAAGTTTTGGCCCTCGGTGTAACTGTCATTTTCATATGTAGATCCGAAGGTGGAACGACCTCGAGTGATGAATCCAGCCGACCACGTACTTTTACTGGGAGGCCTGGTTCTCCGTCCAGAGTTGCCCGTTGGCTGTTGTGTTTTGAAGCGCTCTTGATAATGATCCTGAGCAGGTGTGGGCCAAGTTTGGTTGAGATTGAGGCAATATTGACAAAGTTTTGGCCCTCGGTGTAAAGTGATGTTGCGAAAAAAATGTTATGTAAAATTGGTGAAAACATGTGATAATTACTTGAGGTGTATCTCTGTCCAGAGTTGACCGTTGGCTGTTGTGTTCTGAAGCGCTCTTGATAATGATCCTGAGAAGGTGTGGGCCAAGTTTGGTTGAGATTGATGCAGTATTGACAAAGTTTTGGCCCTCGGTGTAAAGTGATGTTGCGAAAAAAATGTTATGTAAAATTGGTGAAAACATATGATAATTACTTGAGGTGTATCTCTGTCCAGAGTTGCCCGTTGGCTGTTGTGTTCTGAAGCGCTCTTGATAATGATCCTGAGAAGGTGTGGGCCAAGTTTGGTTGAGATTGATGCAGTATTGACAAAGTTTTGGCCCCCGGTGTAACTGTCATTTTCATATGTAGATCCGAAGGTGGAACGACCTCGAGTGATGAATCCAGCCGACCAAGTACTTTTACTGGGAGGCCTGGTTCTCCGTCCAGAGTTGCCCGTTGGCTGTTGTGTTTTGAAGCGCTCTTGATAATGATCCTGAGAAGGTGTGGGCCGAGTTTTGTGGCGAGATACTCTATAATCTGAAAGTTATGGCTATCGGTGGATTTATTTAATCAACTTTTTTTCATTATTATATTTCTCCTAGGAGTCAGCTGTTAATGTTGATGTCAGTGTGCTTCTGAGGGTTATTTAGCACGCTCTTTCCATTTATATCGGTTATTTGACCTGAAAATGCCTCCTTATGTGATATTTTGGGGTTCGGTGTATTTTAGCAATTTTCATTTTGGCCCTCGGTGTGTTTTAGTAATAGCCCTGCACAATGGGGAAAACTTGTCTATGTATGAATTTCTACTGTTATTGGCTATCTTCTGAAAATTCCCTGTCACAAATGTGGCAGATTATTATTATCACAAAATTAAGTAATGATGCATTGCCGTCTGATGTTCATCAATGATAGTCTCTGTTGCCATCGTCATGGTCTCAGCACGCTTTTTGAATTTTTGGGGAATGGACACTAAAGTGTTCTCAAAATAATTTTTAAAAAATTTGGCTTCAAGTTTTATTAAAGTCGCATGCAATAAATTTCAAGACATAACAAAATCGCTCACAAAATAGAAAATGTAAAAGTAAAATGATGAGTATGTTCAAAATGGCTCAATCGATAAGTTAGTTACTAAAAGCGTTGAATGAAAAATTTTAAAAGTTGTTCTCAAAATGTCCTAAAATTAAGTCTCAGAGTGCTTTACACTGCAGACACCATGTCAACAGTTTTAAAATAAAAATCGCCGTGAAAGTGCATATTTTGAAACTTTGTGGAAAAAAATAGTCACCATTCTGAGGTACTCTAAATGGATGCAATGGTTGGAAGTTCTCAACATGCCATGTCAACAAAAAAATTGAGCCTAGTTTGATTTGTAAATTAGGTCGCATTTTTCAGTCGCCTAGTTGAGCAATGTTGCTTCATCACTGGAAATGACAGCATGTTTGTTTCTAATCTAATGGGAGTGGACATTGTTACCCATAGGCTATTATTTCCACTTGAAAGTGTCATTCAAAATATACACCATCCCGATTTTGACTTTTGCTTTAAATGCAACTTTGGGTTGCCTTAGTGTTTCCAAAATAGTAGCTGTCCTACGATATAGTAGGCACCAGAGCTGGAAAAATTCCACTGAATTTTTTAATTCCAATTCCAGAGCAGAAATTTCAATTCCAACTTCAATTCCAATTACAGTCGAAACAGTTCAATTCAATTTCAATTCCATTATAAGATTCAATTCCGATCATTGCATGTCGCGCATAGTGTATTATGCTAATGTATCTAACGTTTGTTCGCTTCAATCAACATAGGTCAGGCAAGTTAAAAATATGAAGATTGTTTGATTATCTTGTTTTTCCGATGATAGCAATAGAAAAAACCTCTCCCGAGTGAAAATTACTGCCGATGTATGACTGTATAAAATTCAATAAAATATAATTGTGCCAATTATATTTTATATAATTGTGTCAATTGCATTTTATTGAATGTTATACAGTCATACATCGGCAGTAATTTTCACTCGGGAGAGGTTTTTTCTATTGCTATCATTGGAATCATGGTCCTCCTGCCTTCTGCTATTGCATATCTTGTTTTTAAAGAGCCAAAACAAGAAAACGTAAATATGCTGACATACATGCCAGCTGAGAGATTGAATTCAGAAACGGTTTTTGTTTTAGTCTTTAAAAAACAAGACTCTATTTAAGTTCGAAATTTTCAGCTGGGATGTCCACATTCACGTGGCAAAGATCAAACAGACCAGCTAGGACTTTTGAAACTGCAAGTACTGGCATGCAGCATGCTATTAGAATAGCACAATAATTCACTTAATTAAAAGGAATGAAATTTGAGTGAGATTACAATGCGTTGTTAATTGGGACTGTTCATAATCTAAGATTCTGCCGGCAGAATTTTCAGCCCAGATAATTAATGACGTTATAATACTGACATCGGCAGAGTATTCAGTGGTTTTTATGCTGTCATTCATTGGCTACACTGAATATTGACTGCCTGCATAATGTAAATATTGTACAAACTTATAATAAAAAATCTCTGAAAGCATATAAGATCGATTTAAGTGTTGCTAAAATATCCATTTGAATTAATGTACGCCGGTATAACTTGAAAACCGATTGGGTATTCTGTCATTTTTCGCCATCGTTCATCAACACGACTGTAAATTCTATACCGACAGAATGTGAATCAGCTTAATATTCAGCCGGCTGAATTTCAGTTAATCTACATGTATATCTAAATTATAGGCTTTCTGTATAGATCTCTAAAAAATATCGAATGAAAAGCTGTCGCAAATTCGCGCCAAAGCATAATCAACCATTGCAATTACTGATACTTTGCACCCCAATGAATAGGCCTAGTACAATTAGATTCTAATGAAAAGGCTGACTCTTCCTATATTATGCTCATATATTGCTTAGTACTCATAAACAACTTAATGCTGTAACTTAGTACTTAACAAACTCGGATATCCGTCATTATATCTTAAGGATGCTCATCCCGTATATCCTTGTAAGGTATGACCTTCAAATATCCATGCACTATCCACGGATATCGACTATCCTTCTCATCATCTGCCACGGAAAATAGAGGATATCTTCCGCATATCCGTGGATATCTGTTATCCTCTTATCACCGTATCGACTTATTAAAAGTAATCCGCGGTTTTTTTGTGGTTATCTTCCCTGTATCCGTTCGTTCCGCGGATTTTTCTTGCTGGGTGGGAACATGCTTTTTCGGATGGATTTCGAACGCAATTTTGTGGAAAATTCGTAGTATACGAAGGGACCGTAGGAAGCACGGAATGAAGAGCGCCGATGGATGTAATGAAGTTATCATGGTAAACACAGAGGCACATATTCGAGGGCGTCTCAGAAGATAACAAGACAGTATTTGGAGGACGGAGTTCAGAAAATTTACTAACTCCAACTTTCATTTCAGGAAATTCTTCCTTGAACAAGCTGAATGTTTCAGACACTGTGTTGTACAAATGTCGCTTTCGAAGTCCATCGCCTTCAGTCCATCTTCATCTCGAGCGCAAATTACATCCTTTCTCCCAGGCGACATCCGGCTTATAGCGTCACGATAGAAGAAAGCTTTAATTTTGTCGACACTTTCTTCGGGTAAACGAGTTAGCCTGTGATGCTTCTCGGTCTCCTGAGGAACCTCAGACGAAAGTCTCTTTATCACAGCTTGCCGCTTTCTTGGACTGTGCGGTAGAGATTTCTTCACCTTGTTGCCAGCTCTACTCAACCAACGACGGGATTGGAAAGGAATGTTCGAAATTGCAGTCGATGATGATACACGTTGCTTTCTTTATTCTCGACTTTTCCTCTGACGCAATCGCTGTTGCTCTCGTTTGCTTGACAATTTCTCGTCTTTCATGGATGTAGGTAGTCCGTTTATCAGTTCTTTGCACTTCTGGCGATACTTCGCGTTGTACTGGGCATTTCTCAATTTATATGCGTCGTATAGTCCGCTCTCCTTAAGACGTCGGCGTCGTCGTTCTTGGCGCTCTTTAGATGATAGCGGCATCGTAAAAATCTTACAGGACCGAACAGTCAATTCACCAAGCAGTGGGAAGCTAAGACGTCGAATGGTTGTACCCAATTGGCGGTACACGATGTTATTAAAAACATCACTGGGAAAACCATACCGTCTAAAAATAGAACAGAATTGATGTCATTGTCAAGCGCAAGGATACTCAAGCGACCACGGCAGGTTGGCACCCCATAACTGACTTCGGATAGAAGATAGCACAGGTTGTGAACTTATCATGTCACATGAGTCACGAATTTGTGACTCACGTGACAAAAATAAGCAAGCTTCTCGCAAAGAGAAAGTTGCAGCAACCAGAATAAGATTGTTACCATGTATTGAGCCCGTGATACTCCTTATACCTATCAATAATTATTGTTGAAAATCATCCTTTCTGCTTCAGTAGAAAACTAGGATGTTCAATCTGTGACTCACGTGACAGTTTTTCCGAGTATGTTTTACAGTCATAGTTTCGACACGATAATTATCCATGAAACTGAATTCATCATCATACTTAGGCCTGATGTGACTGAAATAAAATTTACCTGTTGAAATGACGGTTACTTTGCAATTATAAGACACATAGATCTTGAATTTTCTAATTTCAGAGATATTTACAGAATCACATTAGGGTTTAGTACATGACAGAGATGCATTTGTCACGCCTGCAGTAATTGTTCAAATGACTCGCAAATTTGGTTTTAAACACTCTGTACAACATAAATTAACTTGGGAGTGAAAAAGAAGCGAAATAAGAGTTTTAAAATTTTAGCGATTTTTTCAAAGTTGCGTGGAATTGTCCAAATGTAAAAAAACGTAAAAAATATAGGTGGTCCTAATAAAATGTCGCAGACTGTATATATATATATATATATATATATAAATTTAAAGTTCGTGAAATTTGGCAGCAAATTGTTCGATAAGCAGGGATTATTAAATAAAATGTCGCAGTCAATATAATTAAGTTAAACATAACATTTTTCTGATTTTTGATAAACTAATTTTGTTTCATTGTTGGAGAACTTAAATGCAATTCTTGCAAACCATTTTACTATACAGCCAACGTCTTCAGGGCAAACAAATGAAATCATATTACAGACTAATCTAATTCTAAATTCAAATCCTAGTACAATAATTATACGAAAATCTATGAATGAGCTTGATAGCTAGATACAATATAGAAATCAAACTTAATATGCTAAGAGATACTAAATAACAAAAAACAAGAAAAGGTCTTTCTACAACACTGCTAAACGCCGTGTAAGTCCTTGCTCATTGAGGATCGGCTCATTCTTCTTTATTAGCATTGCTTCGGCTATCTGGAGATTTGCACCTGAAGAATAAAGAAAGCGTTTGTACATTCCATGTGTTTTTCACTCCAACTACTTCAATATATCAAACCAATGGCTGAGACTCTGAACTTATTTTTTTACATATACATATATACAATTATGGGAAAAGTCAGGTTAGTGCACTTCGAATGAACAATAAGTTACAATAGAAACTCAATAAATTCTTAATAAGTGTAGCCCTGAAAATAGCTGTTGAAAGCGTTCACGCCGGTCATCGGGCAATATAAAAGAAAGAAATAATACTTAGATGGCGTACCGAACAATAAAACATATTTACAATCTTTATACAAGACATACCAGAAAAGAATAAACATAGAAGGGGTTCATCAGCAAAATGACCAGCTAGGTCGCGTTTCGGGTCCTTTAACATTTTTGACATTGTGGGGTCCTAGCTGGCGGACCCCACACACACACACATATATATATATATATATATATATATATATATATATATATATGAAAGTCAGGATAAGTATATCTTTCAGATCAAAAACCTCAACGATTCATGCACTGTATGATCTAATTAGCAATAGAGAGAACGATGTTGTGTTATTGGCCACATTATAAGACTATGAAGACAATGTAGAGACAGTGGTAAAGAAGACGAAGGCAGCCTCAACGATGACAGATCAAGTAGGCCTAATTCTACAAAGATGAATGTGTGCATCGAATGCCCTATATTTGCGACTGTTTGGCAACAAAATAGTGAGCTATCAGTTTGTTTGGCTCTTTTATTATTTTGCAATATTCAAATGGCATATGCAAAAGCCATTTTCAATATTCCTCTTCTAGTTCAGGATGACAACGTATGGTCCCCATTGAAGTCAATGATCGTGATCTAAATGAAGAAGTGCGATTATTAACTCCCGAAGGGAAAAAATTGCATGGGAGAAGCTGGACGTTAGAATTTGTCAGTGGCAATACGCAACGATGGTAGGCCTATATGCCATTGGATTGTATTCATAGGCCTTCCTAAGAAGCTGCTGCGCTGTGACTCAATGTCAAAGTCTTTCACGAAAGAAATGCAGTGTGGACTGTGCGTCAAATGCTTCAAAGCCCATCGCACTTGGTGACTCATTTCATGACGACATGAGCTGCTATGCATGCACAGAAAGACAGCGTTTTACAGAGTGAAATAGGCTTACTAAAGAGAAAATCACTGATAGAAGTGCATATGTACAACGCATTTGCATTTGCATGAACGTCTTAGATGCTGCTATTCACTGCTGTCAGACCTGCCTTTATGTCATTTATCAATGCCACAAATTATGTTTTGAATAAAACCACAAATCAGAATCATTTTATTCTTATCTGAATTTGATGATGGCTTCAATGCTTGTGATTCCAGCACGCTGGAGGATCTGGGTGTGTGGAATCTTGTCTCTCCACGTGACGCGCATAATGCGGTGAAGAAGTGAATATGAAAGTCTCAAGTTTCTTCACCTGTCAATGGTACAGGGTCGACCACTCGCAGTCGTAGAGAAGCGTCGAGACAACAACGGCTCGGTAAACGGCGATCTTAGTAGTGATTCTGAGGTTGCTGTTAGAGAAAACTCGATCGCGAAGACGTCCAAACGAGGCAGATGCGAGATGTATCCTACGGCAGTCGCCGTTGTCGATATGTCCGTTGTCCGAAATTATGCGGTCGAGGTACGGGAAGGAGCAAGCGTTGGACAGAGGTTCGTTTCCAACATGCAGCTGAACTGTTGGGTCGTCTTCGTTGGAAGCCGTTTGCATCACCACCGCTTTTCTTCATTCATGACAAGTCTCAGACCAGAATGGCCCTGGTGCATGGAATTCATCACGCTTTGGAGAGAAGCTCCCTCATGAGAGACAGCGGCGTCGTCAGCATACTGAGGTTCGCAAATCGGGTATGATGAGGTTAAGGACTTGGCTTTCAAACGATGAGTGCTAAAAAAATTATCGTCGAAGCGCTATCGGATTCGAATGCCCTCGTCGGGTCCTACGTGGAACCGAGATAAGAGAGCACGCCGACCATATAGATCCTAAACAGCACAGGGGCGACAGCACATACTTCCTTGACTCATGTTTGCACACTGAACTGTTCCCATGAGGATCCTCCAATAGACACTCTGGCGAGCATTCCTTCGTGAAACTGGCGAATCAGATCTAGGAAGGTGGGGAGGCCGCAAAATTTTTGGTGGAGTTCCCACAAAATATCTTGATTGACCGTGTCGGAGGCTTTGGTTAGGTCAACAAAACTGAAGGAGGTCTCTCTTTGCTGTTCTCCACGTTTCGTAAGAAGCAAGCGAGACGTGAAGATCATGTTGATAGTGCTACGATCAGGTCTGAAGCCACATTGAGTCTCTGGCAGGATGCGCTCAGTCAGGAAGACGAGGAGACGACGGAGCATGATGCGCGCGAGGATCTTGCCTGCTACATCTTGGAGAGAGATCTCCATGCTGTTGCCGCAGTCGGAGCGATCACATTTCTTCTTATAAATGATGATGTTGTTGCTATGTTTCCATCATTAGAAATCTTTCTGTTTTCCCAGCACATATTGAGAAGAGTGCAGATGTGATGGATGAGACTTGCGGTTAACCATATTTGAATATCTCACCGGTGATGCCATCATCACCAACAGACTTCTTATTCTTGAGCGACTGGATAGCGTCGATAACTTCCCCTACCTCCGGAACAGCGTCCATTTCATGAATGAATCGAAAAGTCGGAAGTTTGTCCAGTGCCATAGAGTCGATTGCGTTGACTCTGTTTAGGAGTTCATTGAAGTGTTCAGCCTAACGCTCAAGGAATTTTTTTATTTTCCTTGAATAACCAAAAGCCGTCAGCTGAGAGGACGGGTGTAGTAGGACAACGTGACTGGCCAATATTCGCTTGATAGAGTCGTAGAAGTCATAGGTCTTGTTTTCTTCGGCAAGACCTTGGATCTCGTTGAATTTTTGGAGCCACCAACTGTTCTGAACTTCTCGAAGTTTTTGTTGAGCTTCTGATCGAAGTTTGCGTCAGTTTTCAGCGAGAATGTGAAGGTGTGGGTGCGCAAGGTAGGCGTCATGAGCGCGGTTCTTCGCTGTCAATAGGGGCTGAATGATGTCCGCAGATTTGTCAAACCAGTCTGGGTTTCTACAAGAAGCCTTCCCCAGTGCAGACTCAGCGGCCTGCTGGATAGCTTGATTGGCGGAGTAGTCCCAACGGCTATTCATCTCGCGTTGGTCAATCTCTTCGTTCTGTCCTTCATGAGCATTGGAGTAGTGCTTGAAAGATCGCAGAAAGGTTCTTTTTGAGGTACGTTTGGAGTTCGGTTCGTTTAGTTGCCTGCGCAAAGCAAATTTTAGCGATTTTTTCAAAGTTGCGTGGAATTGTCCAAATGTAAAAAAACGTAAAAAATATAGGTGGTCCTAATAAAATGTCGCAGACTGTATATATATATATATATATATATATATATATATATATATATAAATTTAAAGTTCGTGAAATTTGGCAGCAAATTGTTCGATAAGCAGGGATTATTAAATAAAATGTCGCAGTCAATATAATTAAGTTAAACATAACATTTTTCTGATTTTTGATAAACTAATTTTGTTTCATTGTTGGAGAACTTAAATGCAATTCTTGCAAACCATTTTACTATACAGCCAACGTCTTCAGGGCAAACAAATGAAATCATATTACAGACTAATCTAATTCTAAATTCAAATCCTAGTACAATAATTATACGAAAATCTATGAATGAGCTTGATAGCTAGATACAATATAGAAATCAAACTTAATATGCTAAGAGATACTAAATAACAAAAAACAAGAAAAGGTCTTTCTACAACACTGCTAAACGCCGTGTAAGTCCTTGCTAATTGAGGATCGGCTCATTCTTCTTTATTAGCATTGCTTCGGCTATCTGGAGATTTGCACCTGAAGAATAAAGAAAGCGTTTGTACATTCCATGTGTTTTTCACTCCAACTACTTCAATATATCAAACCAATGGCTGAGACTCTGAACTTATTTTTTTACATATACATATATACAATTATGGGAAAAGTCAGGTTAGTGCACTTCGAATGAACAATAAGTTACAATAGAAACTCAATAAATTCTTAATAAGTGTAGCCCTGAAAATAGCTGTTGAAAGCGTTCACGCCGGTCATCGGGCAATATAAAAGAAAGAAATAATACTTAGATGGCGTACCGAACAATAAAACATATTTACAATCTTTATACAAGACATACCAGAAAAGAATAAACATAGAAGGGGTTCATCAGCAAAATGACCAGCTAGGTCGCGTTTCGGGTCCTTTAACATTTTTGACATTGTGGGGTCCTAGCTGGCGGACCCCACACACACACACACATATATATATATATATATATATATATATATATATATATATATATATATATATATATGAAAGTCAGGATAAGTATATCTTTCAGATCAAAAACCTCAACGATTCATGCACTGTATGATCTAATTAGCAATAGAGAGAACGATGTTGTGTTATTGGCCACATTATAAGACTATGAAGACAATGTAGAGACAGTGGTAAAGAAGACGAAGGCAGCCTCAACGATGACAGATCAAGTAGGCCTAATTCTACAAAGATGAATGTGTGCATCGAATGCCCTATATTTGCGACTGTTTGGCAACAAAATAGTGAGCTATCAGTTTGTTTGGCTCTTTTATTATTTTGCAATATTCAAATGGCATATGCAAAAGCCATTTTCAATATTCCTCTTCTAGTTCAGGATGACAACGTATGGTCCCCATTGAAGTCAATGATCGTGATCTAAATGAAGAAGTGCGATTATTAACTCCCGAAGGGAAAAAATTGCATGGGAGAAGCTGGACGTTAGAATTTGTCAGTGGCAATACGCAACGATGGTAGGCCTATATGCCATTGGATTGTATTCATAGGCCTTCCTAAGAAGCTGCTGCGCTGTGACTCAATGTCAAAGTCTTTCACGAAAGAAATGCAGTGTGGACTGTGCGTCAAATGCTTCAAAGCCCATCGCACTTGGTGACTCATTTCATGACGACATGAGCTGCTATGCATGCACAGAAAGACAGCGTTTTACAGAGTGAAATAGGCTTACTAAAGAGAAAATCACTGATAGAAGTGCATATGTACAACGCATTTGCATTTGCATGAACGTCTTAGATGCTGCTATTCACTGCTGTCAGACCTGCCTTTATGTCATTTATCAATGCCACAAATTATGTTTTGAATAAAACCACAAATCAGAATCATTTTATTCTTATCTGAATTTGATGATGGCTTCAATGCTTGTGATTCCAGCACGCTGGAGGATCTGGGTGTGTGGAATCTTGTCTCTCCACGTGACGCGCATAATGCGGTGAAGAAGTGAATATGAAAGTCTCAAGTTTCTTCACCTGTCAATGGTACAGGGTCGACCACTCGCAGTCGTAGAGAAGCGTCGAGACAACAACGGCTCGGTAAACGGCGATCTTAGTAGTGATTCTGAGGTTGCTGTTAGAGAAAACTCGATCGCGAAGACGTCCAAACGAGGCAGATGCGAGATGTATCCTACGGCAGTCGCCGTTGTCGATATGTCCGTTGTCCGAAATTATGCGGTCGAGGTACGGGAAGGAGCAAGCGTTGGACAGAGGTTCGTTTCCAACATGCAGCTGAACTGTTGGGTCGTCTTCGTTGGAAGCCGTTTGCATCACCACCGCTTTTCTTCATTCATGACAAGTCTCAGACCAGAATGGCCCTGGTGCATGGAATTCATCACGCTTTGGAGAGAAGCTCCCTCATGAGACAGCGGCGTCGTCAGCATACTGAGGTTCGCAAATCGGGTATGATGAGGTTAAGGACTTGGCTTTCAAACGATGAGTGCTAAAAAAATTATCGTCGAAGCGCTATCGGATTCGAATGCCCTCGTCGGGTCCTACGTGGAACCGAGATAAGAGAGCACGCCGACCATATAGATCCTAAACAGCACAGGGGCGACAGCACATACTTCCTTGACTCATGTTTGCACACTGAACTGTTCCCATGAGGATCCTCCAATAGACACTCTGGCGAGCATTCCTTCGTGAAACTGGCGAATCAGATCTAGGAAGGTGGGGAGGCCGCAAAATTTTTGGTGGAGTTCCCACAAAATATCTTGATTGACCGTGTCGGAGGCTTTGGTTAGGTCAACAAAACTGAAGGAGGTCTCTCTTTGCTGTTCTCCACGTTTCGTAAGAAGCAAGCGAGACGTGAAGATCATGTTGATAGTGCTACGATCAGGTCTGAAGCCACATTGAGTCTCTGGCAGGATGCGCTCAGTCAGGAAGACGAGGAGACGACGGAGCATGATGCGCGCGAGGATCTTGCCTGCTACATCTTGGAGAGAGATCTCCATGCTGTTGCCGCAGTCGGAGCGATCACATTTCTTCTTATAAATGATGATGTTGTTGCTATGTTTCCATCATTAGAAATCTTTCTGTTTTCCCAGCACATATTGAGAAGAGTGCAGATGTGATGGATGAGACTTGCGGTTAACCATATTTGAATATCTCACCGGTGATGCCATCATCACCAACAGACTTCTTATTCTTGAGCGACTGGATAGCGTCGATAACTTCCCCTACCTCCGGAACAGCGTCCATTTCATGAATGAATCGAAAAGTCGGAAGTTTGTCCAGTGCCATAGAGTCGATTGCGTTGACTCTGTTTAGGAGTTCATTGAAGTGTTCAGCCTAACGCTCAAGGAATTTTTTTATTTTCCTTGAATAACCAAAAGCCGTCAGCTGAGAGGACGGGTGTAGTAGGACAACGTGACTGGCCAATATTCGCTTGATAGAGTCGTAGAAGTCATAGGTCTTGTTTTCTTCGGCAAGACCTTGGATCTCGTTGAATTTTTGGAGCCACCAACTGTTCTGAACTTCTCGAAGTTTTTGTTGAGCTTCTGATCGAAGTTTGCGTCAGTTTTCAGCGAGAATGTGAAGGTGTGGGTGCGCAAGGTAGGCGTCATGAGCGCGGTTCTTCGCTGTCAATAGGGGCTGAATGATGTCCGCAGATTTGTCAAACCAGTCTGGGTTTCTACAAGAAGCCTTCCCCAGTGCAGACTCAGCGGCCTGCTGGATAGCTTGATTGGCGGAGTAGTCCCAACGGCTATTCATCTCGCGTTGGTCAATCTCTTCGTTCTGTCCTTCATGAGCATTGGAGTAGTGCTTGAAAGATCGCAGAAAGGTTCTTTTTGAGGTACGTTTGGAGTTCGGTTCGTTTAGTTGCCTGCGCAAAGCAAATTTTAGCGATTTTTTCAAAGTTGCGTGGAATTGTCCAAATGTAAAAAAACGTAAAAAATATAGGTGGTCCTAATAAAATGTCGCAGACTGTATATATATATATATATATATAAATTTAAAGTTCGTGAAATTTGGCAGCAAATTGTTCGATAAGCAGGGATTATTAAATAAAATGTCGCAGTCAATATAATTAAGTTAAACATAACATTTTTCTGATTTTTGATAAACTAATTTTGTTTCATTGTTGGAGAACTTAAATGCAATTCTTGCAAACCATTTTACTATACAGCCAACGTCTTCAGGGCAAACAAATGAAATCATATTACAGACTAATCTAATTCTAAATTCAAATCCTAGTACAATAATTATACGAAAATCTATGAATGAGCTTGATAGCTAGATACAATATAGAAATCAAACTTAATATGCTAAGAGATACTAAATAACAAAAAACAAGAAAAGGTCTTTCTACAACACTGCTAAACGCCGTGTAAGTCCTTGCTCATTGAGGATCGGCTCATTCTTCTTTATTAGCATTGCTTCGGCTATCTGGAGATTTGCACCTGAAGAATAAAGAAAGCGTTTGTACATTCCATGTGTTTTTCACTCCAACTACTTCAATATATCAAACCAATGGCTGAGACTCTGAACTTATTTTTTTACATATACATATATACAATTATGGGAAAAGTCAGGTTAGTGCACTTCGAATGAACAATAAGTTACAATAGAAACTCAATAAATTCTTAATAAGTGTAGCCCTGAAAATAGCTGTTGAAAGCGTTCACGCCGGTCATCGGGCAATATAAAAGAAAGAAATAATACTTAGATGGCGTACCGAACAATAAAACATATTTACAATCTTTATACAAGACATACCAGAAAAGAATAAACATAGAAGGGGTTCATCAGCAAAATGACCAGCTAGGTCGCGTTTCGGGTCCTTTAACATTTTTGACATTGTGGGGTCCTAGCTGGCGGACCCCACACACACACATATATATATATATATATATATATATATATATATATATATATATATATATATATATATATATATATATATATGAAAGTCAGGATAAGTATATCTTTCAGATCAAAAACCTCAACGATTCATGCACTGTATGATCTAATTAGCAATAGAGAGAACGATGTTGTGTTATTGGCCACATTATAAGACTATGAAGACAATGTAGAGACAGTGGTAAAGAAGACGAAGGCAGCCTCAACGATGACAGATCAAGTAGGCCTAATTCTACAAAGATGAATGTGTGCATCGAATGCCCTATATTTGCGACTGTTTGGCAACAAAATAGTGAGCTATCAGTTTGTTTGGCTCTTTTATTATTTTGCAATATTCAAATGGCATATGCAAAAGCCATTTTCAATATTCCTCTTCTAGTTCAGGATGACAACGTATGGTCCCCATTGAAGTCAATGATCGTGATCTAAATGAAGAAGTGCGATTATTAACTCCCGAAGGGAAAAAATTGCATGGGAGAAGCTGGACGTTAGAATTTGTCAGTGGCAATACGCAACGATGGTAGGCCTATATGCCATTGGATTGTATTCATAGGCCTTCCTAAGAAGCTGCTGCGCTGTGACTCAATGTCAAAGTCTTTCACGAAAGAAATGCAGTGTGGACTGTGCGTCAAATGCTTCAAAGCCCATCGCACTTGGTGACTCATTTCATGACGACATGAGCTGCTATGCATGCACAGAAAGACAGCGTTTTACAGAGTGAAATAGGCTTACTAAAGAGAAAATCACTGATAGAAGTGCATATGTACAACGCATTTGCATTTGCATGAACGTCTTAGATGCTGCTATTCACTGCTGTCAGACCTGCCTTTATGTTATTTATCAATGCCACAAATTATGTTTTGAATAAAACCACAAATCAGAATCATTTTATTCTTATCTGAATTTGATGATGGCTTCAATGCTTGTGATTCCAGCACGCTGGAGGATCTGGGTGTGTGGAATCTTGTCTCTCCACGTGACGCGCATAATGCGGTGAAGAAGTGAATATGAAAGTCTCAAGTTTCTTCACCTGTCAATGGTACAGGGTCGACCACTCGCAGTCGTAGAGAAGCGTCGAGACAACAACGGCTCGGTAAACGGCGATCTTAGTAGTGATTCTGAGGTTGCTGTTAGAGAAAACTCGATCGCGAAGACGTCCAAACGAGGCAGATGCGAGATGTATCCTACGGCAGTCGCCGTTGTCGATATGTCCGTTGTCCGAAATTATGCGGTCGAGGTACGGGAAGGAGCAAGCGTTGGACAGAGGTTCGTTTCCAACATGCAGCTGAACTGTTGGGTCGTCTTCGTTGGAAGCCGTTTGCATCACCACCGCTTTTCTTCATTCATGACAAGTCTCAGACCAGAATGGCCCTGGTGCATGGAATTCATCACGCTTTGGAGAGAAGCTCCCTCATGAGAGACAGCGGCGTCGTCAGCATACTGAGGTTCGCAAATCGGGTATGATGAGGTTAAGGACTTGGCTTTCAAACGATGAGTGCTAAAAAAATTATCGTCGAAGCGCTATCGGATTCGAATGCCCTCGTCGGGTCCTACGTGGAACCGAGATAAGAGAGCACGCCGACCATATAGATCCTAAACAGCACAGGGGCGACAGCACATACTTCCTTGACTCATGTTTGCACACTGAACTGTTCCCATGAGGATCCTCCAATAGACACTCTGGCGAGCATTCCTTCGTGAAACTGGCGAATCAGATCTAGGAAGGTGGGGAGGCCGCAAAATTTTTGGTGGAGTTCCCACAAAATATCTTGATTGACCGTGTCGAAGGCTTTGGTTAGGTCAACAAAACTGAAGGAGGTCTCTCTTTGCTGTTCTCCACGTTTCGTAAGAAGCAAGCGAGACGTGAAGATCATGTTGATAGTGCTACGATCAGGTCTGAAGCCACATTGAGTCTCTGGCAGGATGCGCTCAGTCAGGAAGACGAGGAGACGACGGAGCATGATGCGCGCGAGGATCTTGCCTGCTACATCTTGGAGAGAGATCTCCATGCTGTTGCCGCAGTCGGAGCGATCACATTTCTTCTTATAAATGATGATGTTGTTGCTATGTTTCCATCATTAGAAATCTTTCTGTTTTCCCAGCACATATTGAGAAGAGTGCAGATGTGATGGATGAGACTTGCGGTTAACCATATTTGAATATCTCACCGGTGATGCCATCATCACCAACAGACTTCTTATTCTTGAGCGACTGGATAGCGTCGATAACTTCCCCTACCTCCGGAACAGCGTCCATTTCATGAATGAATCGAAAAGTCGGAAGTTTGTCCAGTGCCATCCCTATCAACCACAAAAGTCGCCCAGCGGTCGCCGCGACAGCCCTCGGCGTCGCCGAAGTCGCCGCCGCCCGGCGACTCCTGGTGGCGGTCGCCTTGACTGTATGTGGGCGACCGTTGCCCGGCGACCGCTGTCAGCAGTTGCTTCGAGTGTCAACGGCGACCTTCATCATATGTCTGGTTTTAGCATTTAACTAGCCTCCATGATGTCAGAAAGGCAATATTCCGGCTTCGCAAAACTGATAAATTGCAAAAATTTCGGCAATCAGCTTCAGAGTTTCTAATTAAGACTCAAATGTAGAATGCTTGTGGAAAAAGATGCTTCTGATGCAGAAATTCGAACGCATTTAATCAAACTAGATCGATGCATTTCCCGCGAGAAAATGAGTCGTGGGTCCCTCGTCAAAAAGTCTTGGGCCACATGAAAAAATTGGGACCAACAAATTTTTCGAAAATGGCTTATTTGGAAGTAAAAATGCATGATCATATCAATTTGTGACCGCTCTCATCGAAAAATGACGTGAAATGTGATGTCTTGAAGTCGAGGTTTGCCCCCCCCCCCCAATTTTCACGTTTATTTTTTTGACAGGGAGTGGTCGTGAGTCAGCCCTTAAATTCACACGAGCTAATTTTGAAATAGAACGACCCCAGAGTTGTCACACACATTGAGCAGCGAATTTGTTGTGATTTCTAAGAAAAAAGTATCTCCAATGTTAGTGGACTGGCCCGAAACTGTCATCGATCGGCTGTCTGGCACATCTAGGCAAGTTTTTCCTTGGAATAAATAACCTTAGCTCTCATTTCTCTCAGTGATTTTCGCTACATGATGATGATGCATTCAATCGTGAAATGTTGCGTCAAACATCTTTGGTTGCAATGCTTCATATATATTTGCATGACGCATCGATGACAATGAAAAAAATTGCTCAAAATTCTTGACTTGACCGTGAACTTTATATCATTCTGACCATGATTCTGACTATGCCTGAATTTCACCGCTTGTCAATTTTTTGGTCAATCAAGGTTGCAAGTTGTATTATTGTTCATTCATTAAATTGTGAATGAATGGAAGAATCCTCAATGAGTGTTGCATAATATCTCGGTCGCTTCAAGCCTGTGATACAGTGAGGGAGAGAATGGAGAGAGAGAATTCTATTAATAGAAGAGCGCTTTGTCCAGTCCAGCCCGATAGCAGATAACTTTCTCGTGCGCCTTCGATAGCGCAGCGCAATCGGAAGATCACATTTCAACTCGAGGGGTGAAATAGAGGTCATCGCTTCATTTCACAAAAAGAAATAGCGCAGAATAATCTGGAAGTTTCATTCGTGTCTCTACACTGTTAGGCAAAATGGTCCGTATTACAGGTAGGAAAGGGTCCGTATTACGATGGTCCGAAATTATTTTGAGAAAAATTCTGTCACGTGTGTTATTTATTACTGATTAATGCTTGCATACCTGAAAAATTGCTAACAATAAAGTTTAAAGAAAAAAGCAAAGTTGATTTTATCCAATATTGCATGAAATCTTTAGAGGGTCCGTATTCACAATATATGTGAAGGTCCGAAATATGGTCTGCAATATTTCATAGGGTCCGTAGGCCACACTGGTTGACAAAATTGCGGAAAAATTGCAATATATATCCGATAATACAGAAATAGTGCAATTTATAATTTGATGATATAAAACTATTACGATTTATATATAAACTGAAAAATTGCAGTTTCTGAAAGTTATATATATTGCAATAAAATCATGTGAAATGCAAATTATGAAAAGTATTGTAGAGGGCGCTCAAAGAGATCAATGACTTAGAATATGGTTAGAATGTATGAATCAAATTGTCTGTAGGTGCGGTGACTTATTATTTTACGCCCGTATTATAAGACGCATAACATTTCGAGAGGCTCTTACTGACTTAAAATGACTGTATCACTCAACGTCTTTTGGAATTCATTGCAATGCAGTTGTAACATCTCAATGTCAGCTTAATGACGTAAGCAAGTTGACAATGAGTGACATTCAGCGGGTGCTCCATCCATCCACTTCTTCAGCAATTAAGATTCATCAATTATTCTCCTATCACCCACCCCATCAATGTCTTCATTTCTCATTCACATTCATTAACATTAGCATATGGAAAAGCAGAGCGTTGATTTGAGAATCACGTGCTCCATCTCAATCATCATTCGTTGATTTTAACTTGTAAAACTTTAACATTTCTGTACATGTGATTGATTTCACTGAGAAGAAAATGAATATATATATATTTGGTTTTGATTTCTAGAGCAATGAAAAGTTATGCTTGAAGCGTAAATCAAGGATCTAGATATCATTTGTGGATTAAGGGACATTTGAAATGATCTTCAGATCAGAAATGGAATGAAACATTCAACACAAGTGACAAACTTAATCATACGAAAGAGTCAGCGCTCCTTTTTAATTGGCTTAAATTTGATGATAGACCAATGAGAATACGCCGACTGCTTTCAATGGATAATGAAATTAGAATTTGCTGTCTTCGACGAGTGAGAACTGCAAATCTTACGCTCCTGTTCTTTCAAATGAACTACACGTCTGTCGCATCGTTTTTTATGTGATTAGCCATTGAGTGAAATAGTATGTGAATAAGACATAAATAATATTCAACGTTCGCATAAATTTAAACCATTGATAATTATTTATGTAACATATTTCTTTGAATACCCCGGAATACCCTTGAATTATGAGAATGTTATGTTGTACCTTTAGAATGTAAAATTATGGTTAATAATTATTTTTGAATTGAGACTCGAAACAGTAAGAGTCGCATTTTGATAACCTGTATTATTCATATTATAAATTGCATTGGATAGGTAAGAATATGTTTAGGGAGGAGAAAAGTGAAGACCTCGTGGCCTCGACATGTCGCTCGCCATGTCCATCAAAATCAAAACTCGAGTTCGGTAGACGAGAGTTATTAGAAAGTTATCTTGAAGGTTTATTCGACTCACGCACGGCGAAAAGAAGTTAAAAACTGTATTCCTTAGCATTCATTTCCTATTACACATAGGGAAGAATAGACAATCTCAGCGAATCAACTACGTATACCGGCGTACCACCCATGCTCGAGGGATGTAACTTTCCCAGGGCCTATCACATATGTAATTATGTCTACCTTTATGTCTCACTCAACATCAGTTGGACGAATCAGTAAACGAGTCTACGAGAAGTTAGGTACCTGTATTTTCTCTAGAAGGTATACCTAACTTGATACGCTCTACATGTAAGCCTAGATGCTTCGTAAAAAAGCGGGTTTGTTCTTGGAGCTACTATTTATACAGAAATTATTTACTAGCTTGTTTAGGTTATTAAAACGTACTTTGAATATGTAGGCCTACTGAAATGCTGCATTTGTGCCTATCACATGTAAAAGCCTACGACAAGAGGAAAAAATTATAAGGCTTTCAGCTTAGTCCATTACATCCCGCATACAGGTTAACTTGAATTATGTAAACTACCCAAATAACCCTAAACCATTCGCAATTATCGTGTCTCCCACACATTTTTCTACTGTGCTTATAGTAGGGCTATTAGGCTATCTTACAATTCGATCCCTTGTAGCTACTTGGGCTACCCGGTATTATGAAATAAGAGTTAGAACTTAAATGACATGATACAAAAATAGGAGGATACAAATGAGTTACTCTGCACGTTGTCCACGATGTCGAAGACCAGATTATCACAAGAATTGTGCACTATTTCTATCATTTCACAATTTCGCTAAGTGAAAGAGACACGTTTTTATGGCAAATTCCGTTCTGGTCACTAATTCAGGCAAAAGCACTTTCTTGGAGGACCTCCCCAGACTTGCTTAACATGATTCGGATGTCAAATGAGTTACTCTGCACGTTGTCCACGATGTCGAAGACCAGATTATCATAAGAATGTGTCATGTTGACCAATAATTATATGCTAACACATGTTTGTAAATGTGTAAAAGACGTGATGAGATGTCCAGACTTTACAGACATTGAATGCATGACGCAAATATGCTTGCAAATGCTTAGACGAGAGCCTGTTGACGTTATAATTGAGTAAATATGATGTCAGTAGCATTGAAAATTATCGCTCCTGCTGTAGGCAAAGAAGAATAAATGAGAGAAAATGTGTGCGTGTGCAGTAGGCATAATATATGAAAATTTTGAAATTTGCGATAGGCTATCCGTTAGTACAGTATCAATGTCATCCACAAATTTTTTTTTGATAATCGATGATGGTTATGATCAAACTATTTACTAGTACATTTCGAGTGTAGTCCCCCCTGAAATCCCCTGAATTCCCTGAAATAATTTCCCAATTTATTTGTTGAATTGAATGGTCTTCGAATGTGGCATAAACGGTTGCAGATATAGAACCGTAAAGGAAACTAATTTATTTAATCATTTCGGACTTCATCCATCGAACAAAAAGTGAGTCAAATAGCTCACGTTCAACATCTTACCATTTTCCTTATGTTAATTAATGTGTGGGTACCCCAAAAATTGACCTAGCTATTTTAAGGACAGCAGGTCTCCTCATATCCGGTTATATAATAAAGTAATTAGAAAGAAGTAAGTTAATTTCGCGTTGAAATTACGACTCCTGTCTGACCCGTGTGTTTTTCATTGCTTTCATTCTATATGATCAAGCTGTTAGCCGAAACCTCGCGATCGGAAAAAATCTGTGTACTGTGTATTTCGGAAATTAACTTGATAAAAGCCATATGTGCAAAAAGTTTGAATAAGGTTAATAAAGTAATTGTCAGCATTTGCGTAAAAGGAAGCTGTGCTTAGTCAGAATATTCAAGATGAGCTAAATTGTGATAGTGGTTCATATAAAGTTCATATAAATAAACGAATTTTTCTTTTTATTCCCGATAGGTATTTGGATTCAACGCAGTTATCCTTCATTTGCGAAGCAATCTCTGATGAACATCCCGTCTTAACAGACAATAATAATGAAGATGCAAAGGTAAGCTTCATTTCAGACATCCATCCATGAGAATTTTCCGCCTAATGCTTACAAGCATTACAATAAGCTTACAAGATTGATCCGTAGTCATTTAAGTATACTTAATTTTCGAATTAATGGCCCTTGAAACAAAGAAATATCTGACTTCATGTCTAAATGCAGATCAATCAGTTGCTGTCCACGCCTACATTTTGAGTTTTAATAACCAAGTGATCTACGTTTCAAGTGCAATGCTAAAATTAGATACGTCAATACGGGGATTATGAATCTGTGCTTATGTCATACTTGCAGACTTAAATTTGTATGGTGGATTCATAACTTAGATTATCTTGTCGAAAAATTAAAAAATTGTCCTGATCCCACATTGGGAAAAATGGATAATTCTCATACGTGCATCGATCACTCATGAATGCAAATTATGAATTACAGAAGTTTTGGAGAATCTGACTCATACGGCGCCTGAAAGAATTTGGGGCGTCTTTGGCCCCAAATGAGAAATTGTTATTTATGCGACAAAAATTTGGAAGGAAACGGAAAGCAAGTATAGATGAGTTCCACAACGCAGTGCAAGTCAACGTTAATAAGTGGTAAGCCGCCTATTTATTGTTTACAGTATACAATGATAAACGGTGTCCTATTTCTGTTATCCAGCATGTCATCAACCACAGATCTTCCTGAAACTGAATCAATGGAAACGGACACTGATAAAGAGAGCGACGTGGAAAGTCTATCGACCAGTTATTGCCCCAGATTCAAAGATTATTCCATAAGCCGTGATGCTGATCGGGTAAGTATACTTCCTCGTTTTATGACAATTGTATTGGTAATTGAAGTGTGAAGTAAATCAGACCTATTAAATTAATTAACCTATTAACCCTTAGCTTTTATCATGTCTCCTTGGATACCTCTTGCAACCTTGTATATAGAGCACCTGTAATTTAAGTAAATTACGTTTTTCAATTTAAGACAATTCAAAGCAGTGGCTACTTAAAAAGTTGAGTGAACCATGTGTAACCATACTGTGCTGCATTACAATGTACAAGTATACTTTTGGAGTTGCCTGACTGACACCTGTGGACATCGTATGTAAATTGATTGATCTTATTAATGGATTATCAACCAAATTACAATATAGAAAATGCGAGGAATATCTTGAGCCGAAAATATTGATAGAACGGATTACTTATCAAACGAAATTCGTATCAGGTAAGTCGAATGAAGTGATGATAGATAAATTAAGTAATTAATAGCGGTTTACCTGCGCACTACACATTATACCAAGCACTGAATTGACTGAAATATTTCAACAGATAACTTTTGAATTAGATGTGATGTAAAAAGTGTTCCTCTGGTTATAAATATTTGACTATAGGTAAAGCAAGCCAATTTTTCACGACCATTCAAATAGAATCGTGCGGACAGAATGACATCGTTAACGAATCGCTTCGCATGAATACAGTAAATCCAGTCGAAGCTCGTTAATTCGGACACGGACAATTAAGACTTCGGTCAATTAAGATCATACGGCCGCGGCATTTTTTGTATATTTGGCGGCTTATATAAGTTGCTTTTGAATTCAGACTTTCAATAATTAAGAGATAGTAAACCTGGTATTTATACTCTTAATTATCGAGCTTTGACTGCAAGATACTTTGCACAGCGTTGGCTCTAATTGATGGTTCGCTGCAATGAGATAAAGTCAATTCTGGTAACGTGACATTAGACGGGCGTGAATTAGACGGACATTAGACATGAGGGGTAAACATTTTCGAGTAAGCTGCAACGTTTAAAATATTTCATTTAACCAACCTCATTCCCACAGAGATTTCACTAAGTTGTCTCATTTTTACATGTTACCACTACATTTATGCATCATCGCGATAGGCGTACCTCTGTATAGCTGAACATAGACGAAGCTATAGCTGAATTTTCTTAAATTCGCGTGCTTTACGTGCTCAACTTCATCGGCAAATTAGTCTTAATTATTTTTAGTAAGCTTAATGAGTCTCATTCGAACTTCTTTCTCTTTGAAAGAAGATTTTAATGTTTTACAAAAAATATTTTGCAATTTTCAGGGATATCTGTGTAATTGATGAGTCGATAGCTTGTCAATATAGATTAATTGATATTGTTGCTTGAAGCAAATGATTTCGTCAGATCGAGAAAGCCTGTCTTAAGTCGATTGGAATTAAAGCGTCTATGCCGGTTTATAAAAAGTGTCTAATCTTCGGAAGTACTTCATCCAGGCTCGTGAATATCCCATTCCTTGAACTGCGAATATAAAAGGGCCATATACTAACACAGAGTGCCACACTATTAGGTTTAATCGTTTTGAATCTGTTCAAGTTTTATGTGCGAATGTGTAGCCTTCAGAATGCAAATTTAAACAGATATAAATAATGAGAGCTATGCACAGTTAATTGGATTTTTCAATCGTGGCAGAAATCTTCAAAATTCTTGTTTCACATATCTTATCGGCTACAACGGCCAGAATTTTAGCTGAGCTGATATTTTCTATCTGAAGCCTCGTCTAGCCGTAAACCGTTCGCTCGCCTTTGGCCATGTCTAGTCACAATTTCTTCTGTGGCCATGTCATCAATTCTATTAGATAGATCTCAGAAGAAATAGAAGAGCTGTATTAAACTTTTTGCATGTTAACATTTTCTAACAAATAATCTGATAGTTGTTTCAAGATGCGAGCGCTGCAATTGATCACAGTCCAGAGAATGAATGTATTTCCGGTTGCGTATCAATCTTCATAACATATTCTATCACCAGGAAATTGAAGAAATTACCGGGTGATTTTCGAAAATATTGGATGAGTTGTTTCAGACCTCCAATTCTATCTGATAAACTGATAAACTTCACAGCCTATAGTGATGTTTTTTATTCCTATCCTGCAGGAGCGCATGATATTGACTAATTCTTTTAAGAGACCGGTCCACTTATTCCTTGACTTACGACTGTCATTCAACGGTTTCGTTGCATGAATAGAGAGAAAGATGAGTCGCGCAAATCTGAGCCAGAGCACCGAAATGGCATTTCGCTCACTCACTAGCTCGCTATAACGTTCAGAATTTGGCAGTGACTGCTTTCTGTCTGGTTATTGAAATTGGTCGTAATTCCTGTGGCTCAGCAGATAGAGCCGGTCTAAACAGTGTTTCTACATCGAACTTGATGCAGACTTGCTTTTATGCATAATTAAGGTTTATATTGACCTTTGGTCTAAACAGTGTTTCTACGTCGAACTTTATGTAGACTTGCTTTAATGCATAATTAAGGTTTATATTGACCTGGATGACTAGTTGACTACTTTCAATATTAGGCACACGTGAGATTTTCAATTCAAAATGAAGGCAGAAGCTGTCACTGTCATTTGCATCACTCAATGATTGTCGGCATTAAAAGAGCGGTGCTACCCACGACCTGATTATTAACTGAATCATTTAAATGACTTTTGCAGACACAAATGATTTACTGGAATCACAAAGCCACTCACATCGTTTTGAAATTATTTGCTCTGTTTGATTTAGGTACACCACAATGAAGTGGAAATGTACTGACGTACGTGGAGAAGCTTCACCATTTTAAAAGCAGCTTTATTTTTCAGGCAAAGCAGTTCTCACTGATCGGCGGCAGCGGACTAAACAATTTATGCCGTCGAATATTTTGAAGGATTTTGGCTGCGGATATTTCGAAGAAGTATTCATTTCACGGCAGGAACAACAAATTTCCATTCAAGAATTCCCGAATTTATCGTGCGGTATCAAACTTTCTAGATCTCATGTGACTGAGAAGGAAATAGAGGCCTCTTTGCAGAGCGTACTAAAACACGCAAAAGATAGATCTGATGGAAGGAGCCACCAACGCTCCCCTGCAGCTGAGTAATTGTGCCTGATGCCCCTTTTCTCAATAGGTGACTCAATTTTTCATCTCTTGTATTTGGTGTTATATCCTGGTTATCTGTGTAGCTGTTATTGTGCATATAATCTAAATAGCAGGAACTTTATTAACAACATCAAACCCGCATGTTTCTGTTGAAATTTTAACTGGAAAATCGATGCTTTTTTCTGACAATTTGGAGTCATCAAATTTCAATGTTATTAAGAAAGTTCCTGTTATTTAGATTGTACTACATATGTCTTTCGATGCCTTTCATAGAACATTTTGTAACCTCCATAGAACAATTGTATTTTTCCATCGTTAAGTTGTACTTTTGTATCTTCAGTGCTTATAAATACAATTTTCATGTGTGCACATTAAATTTTCATTGAATCGGTGCAGGTGTATTGCAAAATATCGTATTCTGTGTAATTTCGTTTTATTTCTACTACTCCTCATAGCTAGGAAGCTTATTGGCTTTCAGTGGAGCAATACTGAAGCACCTGCATCTTAGGGAGATAGCTAGTGTTTTACTAATTAATAGCGCAATGGGAAATTTCAACTGAAGGGTAGGGGCAAATCGGTAGAATCGGCGACCGCAGCTACCTACAGGCGACCGCACCTCATCTGCTTGGCGACCGCTGTTAGACCTCCGGGCGACTGCGCCCCGGCTCTTAAGGCGACCGCCCCAGGCAGTCAGGGCGGTGGACAAATAGGAATCCCCGGCGACGCTGAGGGCGACCTTTAGGCGACTCCGAAGGCGACTGACCATGGCGGTCGCGGCGACCGCTCTGGTTGATCGGGATAGAGTCGATTGCGTTGACTCTGTTTAGGAGTTCATTGAAGTGTTCAGCCTAACGCTCAAGGAATTTTTTTATTTTCCTTGAATAACCAAAAGCCGTCAGCTGAGAGGACGGGTGTAGTAGGACAACGTGACTGGCCAATATTCGCTTGATAGAGTCGTAGAAGTCATAGGTCTTGTTTTCTTCGGCAAGACCTTGGATCTCGTTGAATTTTTGGAGCCACCAACTGTTCTGAACTTCTCGAAGTTTTTGTTGAGCTTCTGATCGAAGTTTGCGTCAGTTTTCAGCGAGAATGTGAAGGTGTGGGTGCGCAAGGTAGGCGTCATGAGCGCGGTTCTTCGCTGTCAATAAGGGCTGAATGATGTCCGCAGATTTGTCAAACCAGTCTGGGTTTCTACAAGAAGCCTTCCCCAGTGCAGACTCAGCGGCCTGCTGGATAGCTTGATTGGCGGAGTAGTCCCAACGGCTATTCATCTCGCGTTGGTCAATCTCTTCGTTCTGTCCTTCATGAGCATTGGAGTAGTGCTTGAAAGATCGCAGAAAGGTTCTTTTTGAGGTACGTTTGGAGTTCGGTTCGTTTAGTTGCCTGCGCAAAGCAGGCCACGTTGAGCGACTGCAGGAGGCCGGAGCGAAGGATTTATCCGAGAGCGGATTATGCGGTGATCAGTCCAGCACTCCGCATCACGCATCACTCTGGTATGAAAGACATCTTTTCGATCTCGTTGACGAACGATCCACATAGCTCAAGAGATGTCACATCATAGACCGTGGGTGAATCCAGCAAAGCTTATACTTGTTCACTTGCTGCAATATGCTATTGGTGATTACGAGCTGGTGCTCTGCACACAGGTTTAGGAGACGGAGACCGTTAGCGCTCATCTTCCCGACCGGTCCAATGGTCCTTGCACCATGTGGTCCAAGATCTCCTACCCAGGCAGTTTCGTTGGAGTAATGAAATCTCCTAGGAGGATGATCTTAACAGTCTGAGATACCATACGTAGCGCTGAGTCGAGTGCCTCATAGAAAACATCCCTCGTCTCTTCGTCGGTGTCTAGAGTCGGGGCGTAAACGCTGAAGACAGTGACATAAATCTTATTTTAGAAAGTGGGATCCTCCAAGTCATTAACCGTTCATTAAATCTTGTCGGAACTGTACTGAGATTCTTCAGAAGTAGAGTTGGAAGGAAGAAAGTTGAAGGATAAAGCCTGCACAGGGACTTGTTTAAGGTGAAGCAGGTTGTGCGCAAATCCAGCCGCAACCACTTGGCTCCTATGAAGCTAATATCGGTGTCAAGGGGACTGAGACGACTGAATGCTGGCCTCGGAGTTGCAGCAGGATACCGGTGCCCAAGCTTGGTCTACATACATGTATATCCACTGTCGTGCCTTCCAGCAAGGCACGGATGATCTGGATACCTCAGTTTTGATGGCACTTCCTCCATCAGTGTTCGGCTACCCTACCCAGACTGTCTGGGTTAGCCAGGTTCATTGACCGCCGCCCAGCACTCGGCGTTGATGGAAGATTAGCGCCGGTGACCAACCGAATGACAAAGGGTGCTGATGGGATCGGTAGCGGGGTCAGCAGTTCCAACCCTTTCCCCGAGGCTCTCCCATCTACCCTCCAATGTAATACTGCTCCATGTAATACATGTTTTTCCAACCACATTCATGTATTACTACCAGCAAAAGCACCAGCACACTTCCACTTACTATGAGAGGCATTTGTCTTGAAAGTGGTGTCAAAATCATAAAAATGACAATCCTGGTGATGAGTGATAAAATGAATGCTAGCGTGCAAAAGCTCGAGATCATTTGTAGATCCAATATTAGATGCAAATTCACGATATTCAACTCTCCCTAACTTGCAAGATTCTCCATTGGTACTCCATCCTACTTGCAAATCCCTTCATTGCATTTGGAGCTCAGTTCGGCCATTCATCCAACTTGAGAATTGTCGTTTCATTGATGTTGGGTGACAATCTACACATTAAAAATAATAGAAAACTCCTGCGCAAATTTTGGAAGAGGACATCAGCATAGATCTCGTACTATGCAGTACGACAATAGGCGGCTGAATTCAATGATCTTGGACATAGAAGTCCGCTATTTCGCTTTGTTTCAAATAGTGGGACTAGAATAGACTGCAGCTGCTTGTTGACAGATATTTCAGCTGATCGTGCAGACAACGATTTAAAGTCAATTTCGCCAGAATTTAAGAAGAATCAAATTACTGACACCTTCCATTTTGCAAATTCTTGTCGTACTTCGTCGATGCATTGAAGCTACTTCATCAAAATGATTATATGTTTAAAGAGAAGTGTAGCAGCCAAATCTCTACAAAGTGGAATGACAAGGTACCGGTACAATTGTCAACTAATGGAAGCCACATTGTTTAGTTGCCGCTGCCATAGCAGTAGCAACACATGATCATAAGAAACGGACTGCTTGCATTATGCTGATTTTCAATCGATTCGCACAACAGCGTGCCACACATCATTCGAGAGCTTGCATTTTCAGCTTTCAAATAAGTAATGATAAACTTGCATCCGCTATTTAGATTGTTGAGAAGTGGTCAAAATATCAGCATCGCTCAATTTACAAATTATAATATTTTAATGAGGAAGCATGTAGTGACTCGTGAGTGAGATAGCGAATCACTTACGAGGCGAATGAGCTTCTTCTGAGCTTTATGTTGGTAATTGAATTCGTGGAATAGTGAGAACGTAAAGTTATCACAAGATCGCAAACTGAAAGTGTCATTGTCGTTGAGCGGAGACGCACTGACAATTAGTGAAAGTCGGTCTTTTCTCTTACACCACACCATGCTCAATGTTCATACTCGTCCATTCACTGAATAGAGTTTTGAGGTCTCGAGAAAGATACAGAAGACGTTAAAAAGAACTATTTGAATGAAACTTGTCGTGCATGTACAAACTCCTTACATCGAATGAATTCTGAAGATACCAAACACCTGATGAAAAAGTGAGAAATAGCCGCTTTCTTGAGAGAGGAAATATCAACGTTTAGTTAGGACTGATATCAAGGGGAGGAAACGTTCAATAGCCATGGACTCCTAGATATACATGCATAACATCTGGACAGGAGACTTATACTTCCAAGCACTATTACAGGGCAAAACGATCAAAACTTTACCACATTGTCATCTTCGAGATGTTTTTTACTATGTTAACAAAACTCTATTAATTTATTCTAAACTAAATAATTATCATCGTATATCATCATCAATCATATGGATCATCAGATCAAAGAAAAAAAGTGGGAAAATGTTTTCTACCTGAAGATGCTGTGTGGATACCGACCGAATAAATTTGCATAGGAATTCTAAATTTTTCAAGCATTAAAACATTCCTGTTGCTTTCAATCACAAATTCATGAAGCATGATTTCACTTCAGTATTTCCGTCATCACTTGATAAAGCACCATTGCCTCCGAAAATAGGACCTTATATAAATTGTATACTGTAAACTGTAGAGTACGCATCTAGCTGATTTTGACTGCGAAACCGATGTTCAAAACGAGAATAACAAATGTACGAAAGTACTTTTGTTCGTGATCATTTTCAACGAAAGTGATTGTCTTTCCTATTGGACTATCTTTATCATCCAATAGGAAAGCCAATCGCTTTCGTACATTTTGTTATTCTCGCTTTGCACATCGCTTTCGTAAGTAGATTTGGTATTGCACAGTTAACAGTGCGGTACTTATGGGTTTGCCCCCTCCCCCAACCACGTTTTCAAATTATTCTAAAATCCGCACAAATATAATAATAATATTAAATGTTTACATTGAAGGTCATGATCAAAAAATAATGACATCATTCAAAGTTAAAAAATTACTCAAACCACATTTCAGTAAGCTTGCCATATCAAAAATGAATGATTTTGTCGACGTTTAGTGTGAGCAAAAAGTACTTGTGGTTTAGACTTCAAATTCGATTCATTGTGCAAGTGATAAAGCGGATGATTTTCTTTTACAGATTTGTCGTGGAGCCGTAGAAGTCCTTTGTTCAAGCGACATTGGGGTGCTTCAAAATGTGTTCTTCGCATTTCGTCCGTTGATAACCTTATACCACCTCTTCTGTAGTAACTAGCTCTATTGATCTCATTGTCACAATGTCCATTTTGCAGAACAGATGGAACGCGTATTCAGTTGGAGCAAAAAAAGCGACATGCAGGTTCGTTTTAAGGATCTTCGATCTAGTACATTCTTCAATTTACGAATGATGTATAATCGTTGAGCTGTCTTCTTTATCAAACGATTGAAATGCGCTTTCCATCTAAGGTCTTCAGTCCAAACCACTCATAGGAGCTCTATTTCACTCAGGCAGCTCATTTAAGGAATTTTTTCTTTATACCAGATTCAAAATACGGAAGTTCATAAAGATATTTATTGCCCTAATATCACGCTGCCTCTTCAAAGATTAACGGCAGAAACGACAGTGAAATGTCAAATACAGCAAAGAATATCACAGACACGAATACAACTCATCTGCAAAGACATCAGGTTCTACGCTAAATAAGATACTGCATATAAAAATGCTGATAAAGTGGGATATGTTACTAACAAATATATCAGTAAATTACGTAGTTACAAAATAAATTAGAGAGGAAGCGTCAAAGACTCGACAAAGCACAATTTTTTCTTGTCAAAATACCTTTTGCTTTTTGATTTTTTGATATCACAATCATCTTTGTTTTTGAAGAATTTAGTTTTGGACTGTTCGATATCGACCAAGTATTAAGTTGATTTGTTTTTTATTAATTTATTTATTGAAAATAAAGACAGCAGAACTGCTGATACAAATACAGTCCGTTTCATAAAAAGTGGATCATCCTAAAATTTGACTAAATAAAACTTGAGTTTGATACAGAAAGCATTTTTCATGTTATTTCATGTCCCTAATATATTCAAATGTCCTTATATAATCTGATAAGCTATGATACAGTAACGGTTCTTAAGAAGCTAACATTTTGTGGCCCCACCCTTATTGTCAATGACATTACCAATTCGTCTAGGCATTGATTCGATGATATCGTTGATTTTTGACTGATCTAACTTTCTCCACTCTCTTTTTAACAGTGACGTAAGTTGTGATACGCCATCTGTAGGTAGCAGTGAACGACGAACGTTACGTTTTAGAATACTCCATACATTTTCTATGGGATTCAGATCAGGAGAACGAGGTGGCCAAGATAATGTCCTAAGCCCTAATTGAGACTTGCATAAGTTGACTCTACTACTCCTGTGACACGTAGCATTATCATCCATCAATAACCAAGTTGATCTGTCATTTGGCCAATGTTCATTCGTAAAACATTCACACAGCGTTCAGAATTCATGGTTCCTTGCTGTATGTGAAGTTCAGAGCGGCCATTGGTCCAAATGCCAGCCCAAATCAGTAGAGTCGCACCACCTTGTACCCGGGGACGATGTAAACGTCTAGTCTAGTGTAAAAGTCTAGTGCAGCCATCTCAGTTAACGAGAGACTTGGATCAACTTTAACAAATCTCAAAATTAGGCGGTCTCTACGTTTGGATGTTTTGCGTGGACGGCCAGAGCCCTCTTTTGTGAATTGCCTTTTGTGAATGCGATCTCGTTATTGTTCATTTGTGCCTTGTATTGTTTTCAACCGGTAAGAGATAGATTTCTAGCTGAAAGCAATCAGGGGTGCTGCCAACACCACCGCAACGAAGTCAGGAAGCTATGGAACATGAAGTCCAGTTAATCACACGTAGCAGTTACATTATTGTTGATGAATAATGGTGCTATACTGGCTCTGATTGACCGATTTTCTTTATTTTTGTTTTGCTTGATACCTTTTGACTTGTAGAACAACATATTACATAACAAAGGAAACAAATATAATTTTATAAGAGTGAGGTATGATTTTGTGTAACATTGCTAAATGAAGATCAAATTATCTACTACTTTTTTTATCTATAACAGGAAAACAACTCAATATTCATGCTTGAAATTTCCAACAATGATATTAGTAAGCACAACTGACATATCTTCTAAATTTCAGAGAAATTCGTTCAAGTTTGGCGGAGTTAGACAAAGTTGAAGTTAAGGCGATGTTTAAGGGTGATCCATTTTTTATGAAACAATCTGTAGTAACACAAAAGGCATTTACAAAATTATGAAGTTGAGCGAAGGTAAGTAAGGAGGGCACGTCGAAAAAAGGAATTGTTCTCAATATTGCAAATACTCTCCGGTAAATTGTTCCATATAGTAAGCGTAAATGGTAAAAATGAATTTGTGAAATGTCACGTGGATTGAGTATCACCCGGTATGGCAAACTGCAGCTTGTGACCACTGGTAGCCGCTCGCGTATCCCGTGTGAAGGATCTTCGTGAGAGTTGGAAGCTACTAAGAACAATCCGGGGACTTGGCATAAATAATTTGATGCAAGTTGCACATGGACAACAAATTTCTCCTCAACATGAAAGTGTCCAGAGTGTTGGGATCATAAGCAATGGAACGAAGGAATTTTCTTTAGAACCTTTCAACTTTCTCAATAGTCACCAGTGGGATGTTTGTCATTATTGATGTTCCATATTCCCAGACTAAGCGAATCACTACTTTGTAGACATGAAGTTTAGCTGACCTAGAAAGTTTGTAACCTGTCCGTCGAATCATGCCGAGTTTCATTGAAGCAACTTTCAATCTTTGCAACATATGTGGTGTCCATGATAAGTTGTTGGTTATGATGTGACCCAAAATTTTGATGGAGTCGGTTGCTGAAACCTGTGAGCCTTGAAATGAGATAGATTGGTCTGAATCTAAGATCTGCCTTTGGCGACTAATCACGGTATATTGAGTCTTTGGAGAGGAGAATTCCACTTGCCAAGTATTTGCCCAGTCACTGACCATCTCTAGGCAGACGGTGATGGCTTCGCGGGAGTTGGAATAGATTGTAGCATCATCGGCGAAAACAAACACCTTGCAGTTGTTGACAAAGGCAGGGAAGTCGTTGATGAATAACAAAAAGAGTAGAGGTCCCAACACTGCCTTGGGGGAACCCCCGCACTCAGCTCAGTAGTAGATGTTGAGAAACCATTCACAACCACAAACTGATGTCGACGATACACATATGCCTCAAGCCATCTCAGAAGTTCACCATGCAACCCATAATGGTGACATTTTGCAATGAGACCCTTGTGTCAAACTCTCAGAAACGCTGACACCATATCAAGCGAGATGACATGCATCGACTGCTTTTGCTCAAGACAATGCAAGCTGTCTTGTACGAGGATTGATATTGGATGGGCACAAGAATGACCTCTACGAAATCCAAACTGTGCATTGGAGAGGATGCCAGCTTCGTTCAGGTGGTTGCGAATCACAGATGCAATAATCTTCTCCATGATCTTGGCGATTAAACTTAAAAGAGCGATAGGTCTGTAATTTTCCAGACGAGATGTATCACCTTTCTTATGGATTGCAACAATTTGGGCTGTGCGCTATTCAAGGGGAATGAAACCAGAATGAAAAAATGAATTGAATAAGCACGCCAGAGGTTTGCAAAGAACATCGGCAGAGTTCTTGAGCAAAGTCGCTGGAATCCCATCAGGACCCGTAGAAGTATTGCACTTTAACGACATAATTGCAGCATAGATATCGGACTCGAGGAAACTGATATTTGAAATGATCTCACTCGTGGATGTGTCAGTACCCCCCGAGCAAAATTCTTCGAACGTATATCCGTATTTTTCAAGGATGACGATTGGATATCATTATTTATGAAGTGGATGTCCGCGGCTAGAAGAAAGTTTGAAAATGATATCCGTGGATGTCATTTATAAAATTTAAAAAAATTAGTGTATATCCGAGGATGTCCGAATCGTTTATATTTTAAGAAAGTTATCCTTGGATATCATCAGGAAAGATATCCGAGGAATACTGAAATCACAAACAAAGAATAAATATCTTTAACCTAGTGATTTTGCTTTATTACTTACTTAGCCATTACTTATTTAACGAAAAGATGTCATCAGATGTGAAGAAAACTTTCATTTTTACGTGGATATAGGCAATTACGTTTAGATCATGTGCTTGATAGGCCTAATTTTTTCCCGGATCAAACTGATAACGATCTTCGCATCATTTTTATTCGAATCAATGTGGAGAAATCAACAGACCAAGTTTCTGTTTGTTCAATTCTTCAATTCAACATCCAGAAAATAATAAACAATTAGTTTTTGAATTTTTAACACAGAATTTGTTAAGTCCAGCATATTTGTAGAATTTTTCAATCATACATTACCCCTATGACAGAGACAGTTATCTCAGTAAGGAAGGCGGAAGACAAAAAATTTGGCAACCTTTAATCTACATCGATAGCCAAGAAAGTAATTTTCAATTTGATATCTAATGGATCGGGCATGTGGAACTGCTGCCTCGTTTGTATCCTGATTTATATTCGAAGGGAATTGTTCAGTCATATAACAGTGCACTTTATTTCAATCACCTCTTAAACTTACACGCAATATTCTTCAGTTTTCAAAACACATGCAATGTTAAATTTGGCAAGTATTTTGAAGTATCATGTCTAAATACGGAGAAAAATTACAACTGGTATAAATTTGCAAAATCAAACAAAAGATTTATTGAAGAGAATAGATAATATGATGCTCGACGTCTCTGCTAAATTATTGTGTATGGTACTTGACTGCTTGCAAGTACGATACTTCATTGAAATCGAACAAGTATATAAGGGAAGCATGCAATCAAAGCATGATTTGTGGGGACATTTATGATTTTACTTTTTCGCCAGCTTCAATATTAAATTGAAAGGACTGAATAGCTGTGTCAAAACTTTGAAGCAGTGAAAAATTACATAGTCATCCGTAGACGTTTGGAAGAAAAAATGCAGATGAAGATCCATTCCTATGATTAGAATGTTGGAATGATTTGGCATAGAAATTAACTGATTATTAACGAACTAAATAGACGATTGTAAACCACTCACTTATCTGCACGATTGATGTGCGCAGTATATGATTGTTTTCCTATATTAATGCATTTGCGAACTTTTGCCCACTGAAAATATTGTAATCTTTGTCTCGGATCTATAAAAAATACTTCGTCTTCTTGCTGGTAGCCAGTTGTACATTCATTCATTGATCAGTTTTAGATTTCCATTCAGTGATGAATATTGGAAATGTGATGGGCCCTACCTAAATAACGTATAAAATTTTTGTCCTAATTTTTCTCCTTTGATTATGAAAGCATCCAATGTGGAATTTGAAGATTTTTTTAAGTAATATCCTAACATCTCATTTTATCTTACACCAGAGTATTACCTTGTATTTTCTCCATTATCAATAATAATGGTTGATGATCCGTGTGGAGATAGCAACTTCTGAAGAAATAGTCAAATTCTGAAATGAGATCAAAACAAAAGGATCGATATATCACTTAAATGATTGATCTTTAGTTAGTGACCGGTCTGATGCAAATAAGGAAAAATGATGAATGATGCTCCTGCCTTAAGCTGCAGATACTTTGTATTAATTGCATTTGAATATATGGAGCAATTAATACAATAGTTCCTCGGCGTCCGGCAAATAGCTGAAAAATAAAACTATATTCACAACAGAAAAAGGGAAAGCAGATGCAAAGAAAAACATTTGAGACAACGGACACAGAATTACGCAGATTTCATCGTGTAGAATATTATTGGCTGTATCAATTTGCAAAAGATCTTCAAATTAAATTTTCATTATGGAGCTATATAGAATAAACCAGCGTTCCGCCTTTGGTTTGATCATTTCTGTTGTACATTCGAATTTATGTATGGACGTTGCGAACAGATATCAGTTAATTCCACCGCATATGTGAGTCTGACATCGGCATGAACACTTAGCCGGTGCGGCGGGGTATTAAGTTTCCAATGCTACGTTCAACAGTTTCTAATTTTATCCTAAACAGACTGTTATTGCTAATTAGTGCTAACTACAATCACTTTACTTCAGTTAGCTGACTAGCTGGGGTCTCACTCCCATCTGATCTCAAAGCAAAATGTAGTTACAGTTCATATATATATATATATTTCGGTTGAAGGAAGACCTTTTTTCTGAATTGACAAGAATTTGAGTATTAAGCTTCGGCGATAATGGGTGGGAGATTAACTTGACGGTCGATTTAGTACAGCAAATTTTGATGAAGTCAACTACTCTTAGATCTGCAAGTCTGTAATTTTTGGTGTGTTGTGAAACTTCACGTTATGTATGTGTAGGCCTACATTAATAATCACTGACATTAATAATCATGTCGCACTGTCTATTATTGAGCAAATTAATAGATTTCGCAAGATCAGTGTCTGATTCACCCTATTTTGCTTTGTCAAAACAGCATCATCCGAATTACTAAGCAAAGTAATTAATGCCCGTTTGAAATTTTTGAATATGACTACTCCCAGGGATTATACAAGAGCACTGTACCTTTTGATGTGCTTATTAATTCTGATGTACCTTCTGATTTGTTGCATTTAAAATTGAAAACTGTAAAATTGCCAAGAATGATAATGACGATCTTTAAATCAAGAATGAGCAGCGACAACAAATTGCTAAAAAGACAGATTCAGCAGATAGTGATGTGCAAAATACATAACTGAAATTTCCGGTGAATCCGATGTGGGCTAACTGTGCCATATGAATAAGACAGCACTAATGTGAATGAATCATGGTTAACTTGTTCAATAGATATCCTCTTCTACGAAGCAGGTGCTCAATTCTAGCGATTATTGGTAAAAAAAAGAGGCCTGCAAAATATTTGGCAGCGATCATGTAATACAAAAATGTATCCGTTCAACAAAATAATTACTATTTTAACGAATTCTCGTCAAAATAACCTCACTGCATAGTTTCCGTTGTTGGTACACACTTTCACGTAGTAATAACTTGGCCTCAGTTACCCGGTTATTGACACGCAAAGTTGCGTGCGAATAACCTCACGTTGGTGTCTGATCAAGTCAGGCCATGAGTTGGTGATAAAAAAAACAACCCCATTTTCGCTGATTCAATTTGACTGTAGAACCACTTATTTTCATAAAATGAAAGTACTAATTTACAAAATGCACCACTTTTCGTCAGCTGTCATTCTTCTTTCTTAAATAGGCCAACTGAAACTGCTCTTAAAGGGGCGCTCATTATTCAACGTAGCAACTCGGAAGAAGCTATTTTTTTTGACATTAATGTAGTAATATGGGGTGAATCGGATCATTTTTGCGAAATTTATTTAATAGCTCCCGCATAATTGACATGGTGTAAATAAATTCACCATATGCATTTACGGTGGTTGCTTCGTTTTATCATATGCCAAAAATTTGACCGACTTACTGATCCATTTGATTGTGTCATAACTTTTTATAATTGATCAACCATTAATTGAATGGGTGCAAGTCAACAATGAATATCGTCATAAATGAGATTTGGTGCACTGTGAATTTGAACATCGACGGGTTAGCACTTTGATGATTATACTCTTACTAGCTGAAATATAGAACCGTGTTCCTGGCTCATGAACTATTAGATGTAGTGACTATTCACCAGGTGTTCCACAAATTTGACGATTTAATTTGAATAAACCTGCTATTAACAACAACTTACTAGACGCCATTTCACCGGCAGGTCAGAATGATTCACAGCAAAATTTACAACACCATGAGCCTTTCAGTCTGTCGTTCACCGTCTCACTGTCTGTCGCGTCTGCTTCACTCTCTAATAACAGAAGTCAGACAACGATTCGGTATGACGTCACAACAGTGTAAACATCGAGACATTTGTGTGGGAGCATCTAGTTCAAATCTCATGATGGTGGAATTTCCAACAGCTGGTGTAATCTGTGCACAGTGACTTTGTAGATCGCTAAAATAAGAGCATGCTTCGTTGATTTAGGACACACACAAGGGTCTCGTGTGTCAACCACGCAGAGTTGATCTCCACTTCGAGATGAAACGGAGTGATTCCATCATAAGCAAAAAATGTTGCTAAAATCACAGACTTAATACTTCATCTTCCTTGTTGACGTTTCTAAGCTACCAGATATTTTAAAAATCAACAACTTTAAACAAATTCACATGTGGATGATGATACATAGCCAAGACGTGATTTGTAGTAAAAATAGTAAGTAGAGGAAGTGAAAGTAAGAATAAAGATGAATTTTGTCATATGAATAAAGATGTGCGCGTAATTATGCGAATAAAAGCAAATTAAAAAAAGTTCTTTCTTTTATTGCAAATAACTGTACGAAGGCAAATAAAAGAGTGACCCGCTTGTCTTTAGCACAATGCCAAGAAAAGTGACTATTCTAATTTACTGTAGTCTGCTTGAATCCATATGTAGTACATGCAACATGATTTAAATATTTCGAGCCACACCAGCAACAAACAATCCAGGATTATTTTATTGTGCAGTGTGACAGTAAAAGTACTGCAGGAAAGGCTACGCGCATGGTGACGTTTAAATTGCCACCATATTTAACAGTTATGCGTGCATTATGAGATCTGGCATTATGTCCTGTTGATCATGTTGATTGTTCATGTATGGTTATTACTTATGGTTATAAGGATTTTGTTGAATAGACTCTCCTAGGAAAAACAGATAAAAAATCTGTCCCTGTATGTTTTTATGACACAAGAATTTTAGATGAAATTATCTAAACAGCATTCACATTCATTCTGCTTGCAAAAGACGGTTTCCAGAAACTCTATGAAACGCTTAAATAGTAACGCATGTTCTTTTGTTTGTTTTAATGAAAATTTCAATTGCACTAACATTTTCAACGACGGTAAAAATGGTGATCGTGGACGGCCTGTGTATTCTTTTCAAAAATTTCCACGAATGCATTTTAGCTAATTGAATGACTTTAATGTAATATTTCAGACTACTATATTCAGCCATCTATATTTGTATAATATTAGGCAGTGGCCACTTATCTAACTCAGTTGAATCGGAACGGGCTATGCGATATTGATCCAACTATAGTGAAATCAGACAAAAATTCAGCTTGCACCATCATTGCAGCATGTTTCTGGTTCCTATGACCTATGAAGCTTAATTAGTTGTTTTAGAATGAAGCGTTAGGTATAACTGATGTTTTCTAAAAACATTCGGATACATTTTGCACTCTTCCAAAAAACTATATGGATGGCCATAAACAATGATATAAGTCAATAGGCCAATTGAAATATCTTTGATAATAGGTACTATAACTTTTGATGCATACATGTAATGCTGAAGGGGTTCAGGTGACTTAAATTTGAGATACTTATAGAATAAGAATTAGTAGAATTAAAAGAAAAAGTACCTTAAAAAGTATCTTAAAATATAATTGAACAAACTTGCATTGAAATAGTAAATGTGCCGAGAAATATTGAAGGTAGTCATGTGGGATCATTGTATGTATGCTTGCGTGCATTCAAACCATTGGGAAGCGATAGAACATAAGCCAACAATTTAATAAGATTGTTTGGGAGGTCCATTTAAGTTCGGTTGCTTTTTTTACCCGAAGTAGGCCTACGCCCCAGGTTTTTTTCACCCCTTCACTATAATAATTCAGTTATGAAACGCGATCTCTACTATTCCTATTTCTGTGTGCACTATTCCTATTCTATTTGAAGTGCAATTACCCACGCGCCGTGTTTTTTAATACTAATCGCGCTGAAGTGAAGCACGATGTATAGGAGAAGATCCACGTGCAACTCGCGGTAGAAATTGTATTTTCCGAACTTGTCTGAGTGTTTGGCTTTGTACTCTTGGCCGGTGGGAAGTTGCAAATTAACCGAAGCTACAGTCCAACGTAATCCATCGACTCCATAAAAGCAAGTCAATCATGGTAAATTTGTATTGAAACATTTAAGACACTTCAATTTTGTAAGACGACGTGAACTTGATTTTGTGTTTCACATCGTAATTAGTGTCATCAGGTAGATGCGCGCACTTGTAAATCTGAATTTCAAAATTGATTTGAATGATAGCACATTAGTTAAAATTGTAATTTTCAAAATCAGATGATTAAGTAAGGCGACCATTAATCAATGTAGACATGGAGATGGAACTTCCAATAAAGTCTTACATGATGTATTAATGTCTGACGTTGGATTTTAATGACAATTTGACATGCACAAGATGAGCATCCAAATGATATAAAGGTCCCCTCGCCTCTAAACTGATTGAATGCCTTAAAACGAATATGATGGGGTATACATCCAAAAAAAATCCTGAGCCTTGGAAACTCAGTGTGGAGGTTTAAACCATGAACTCACCTTTTGTCTCCGCTTCTTTTATTGCTGACTCGGTCAGATGTAAAGATAATGTAAAAATGCAAGTCCTATTCAATTGATGATACCCGCAATACTGTTATACCCGTTCATGTGAAGCAAAATTAAATTTACCTCACCTAACATCGGTTTGAATAGGGACCAATCCCTCCTTTGTAGCCTATTTGTATACTTTAATGTATGTTAATGTATTTTACTATTATTATTATACATGCATTAATTTCATCCCACTCTCCTGTTGGATGTCGGTGAACTCAATTCACAGGTAATGAGCACTAGTGGAATCATTGAGATATTCAAAATACATGTTGTGAAAATGCCTTGGTTTGACATGATAATGTTAAGTTGGGAAGAACCAAGTTTTGTTTGATATTCTAAATATAAAATGTGCAATATATTTCGATCAGCACTTGCCTGAAGATGATCAGCAAGTGCTGATCGAAATATATTGCACATTTTATATTTCGAATATCAAACAAAACTTGGTTATACCCAACTTAACATACCGGTATTCAAAATACAGTTTTGGGAAATAAAGGAAAGGCCAATCAGAATGAACCGATTTCAGCACAAATTATTCCTCGTGAAATTACTGACTTACATGGGTCGGGTCCAGGCCTCGACCTAATTAATCATAATTGGAATATATAACATATTATTTCATGATTTTGGGGTTAAGTAGCTGACTACAATGGTCTTAATTAGGCAGATGCTGGTGTAACATTTCATACCTTCACGTGGTTTTGTTTTCCGATCATAGATATAAACAACGGTGGACTTTCCTACAAAGGAAAGTGTATGCAGGTTTTAGTTTCTGCTATGCTATTGTTTCCGCTTGTTGGCATACATATAATGATTTAGCGAGACGACTGGGTTGAAAACTATCATGACTTCAAGGAGACAACATATCCGCGCATTTTTTTCAATATACCTGATGATAGGAAAATTTAACTTGAGATTGAAAAAACTAGAGCTGTTATGAAATGAAAGCACTAACCGGAAGGCGGGAGGACCATGATTCCGATGATAGCAATAGAAAACCTCTCCCGAGTGAAAATTACTGCCGATGTATGACTATAAAATTCAATAAAATATAATTGTGCCGACGTTTCCATCAACCTTTGATGAACAGGCGTCACGCGACTTGCAACGAGAATTAGAATTTTGTAAATCACTCTTTCATTATCTGTGCTAGTTCTGCCACGACTAAGCGTCTGGATGCGAAACGCCGGCACAATTATATTTTATTGAATTTTATACAGTCATACATCGGCAGTAATTTTCACTCGGGAGAGGTTTTTTCTATTGCTATCATCGCAAACATTGTATGATTTCCGCCGAGAAGAAATATCAGATAAGATAATATTAATCGTAACCCCAGACTATCAAAGTCATGTGATTTTTGATCATTGGAACATCATATATTTAATTTTAATATAAAATGTTTAACTCAGTGTACAGACATTGGTCGTAAGGGCTCACAGTATCATTTTTTCTTTTCCAGTCTTATGCTGTATTTGACTTTTATCGGGAGCGACCAAAATCACTTTTCACAGTTCCCTCATCTTGGATATCGACCACACCAGAGATAGATGGAACATTCACATGGTGTTTCTGGCCATCTCCTGGATCTAAAGACGAGAGGTAAATGTTATTTTCAGTGGAAGTTTTATTCACGATAATTTTACATACGTGGTGTGATCCAAAATGTCCCGGACTAACCTACTTGCAGATAACCTGTGATAACGAATACTACTTCAGATGTAAATTTAGGTCTTTAAGGCATGAGAAATATGGTTGCCGAAATTTTTCCGGTCAGTTTTCTATTTTCTCAAAATTTTCAAACATTTCTGTCTGAATTTCAAGATTTTCCTATAAATTCTAGCGATTTAGAATTAATATATTTAGATTAACTTGACAGTTAAGCTATCACTAATAACCTGACTAATAATTAACGGAAAAACAAATGTTTTGTTCCAGAAAACAGTTTACTTTTCAATGTATGAGCCGTTAGCATTCGTCACTTTTTGCCAACGAAGTCTCAATTCACAAAAAGCTTTATGAAAAAATTCCGGTGTCAAAGAATCAAAAAACTCAGTAACTGCATCCCGCAGTTCAACTGGCGATTCAAAATGGTGTCCACGAAGATGCTTTTTGAGGAATCTAAACAGATAGAAGTCACTTGGGGCCAAGTCAGGTGAATAAGGAGGATGGCTCAATAGTTGAAATCCGTTTCTCGTTAAGGCATTGGTTGTCTCCTGCGAGGTGTGAATCGGAGCATTGTCATGAAGCAAGTAGAGGGGAATGTTTCGTGGCTTTCTTATTTTCTTCCTCGCTTCAGATAACAGATTGGAATAATATTCGCTATTGATTCTTACTCCTTTATCCGCAAAGTCAACCAGTTGGATTCCCGAAGCGTTCCAAAAGACCGTCAGCATCAACGACCGGCGATGTGATGTTCCGGATCGCATTTTCAAAGGGGCAGACTCGCCTGATTTTCGCCACTCTGCAGATTCTCGCTTACTTTGAGGCAGATACAAACTTAAAGGTGTTTCATCCTCTGTAATGATGCAGTTCAGAAACTGATCTCCGTGCATTTCGAGGAGATCCAAATTTGACTGTGCCGCCAGAAGTCTGTTCTCCTACATTTCAGGTGACAGAAACTTCGGTACGAAACGTGATGCCAGTTTGCGATATCCAAGTCTTTCGATGATGTCATGACAGGAGTGATAACTGATTCGCAACTCTCTTGACAACTCACGGATGGTTATCCTTCTGTGTGCTGTAATCACTTCATCGCACTGACTAGATTTCTCTTCCGGAATCTCCTGCGGCCTACCAACAGTTGAAAAATCTTGCTCCACAGATTGTCTTCCGCGTTTAAATTCGCTTATCCAGAAATAAGCAGTAGTTCTCGATGGAGCTTTGCTTCCATATGCCAGGCTTAATTCCTTTAGAATGTCACCATTAGCGAAGCCGCGGATCAGGAGGTATCGTATCACACTGCGATATTCGACTGAAGACACGCTTGTCACATCCATCATGAAAACTGATAGAACAAAGAACCATCGTTGACACGGATTTCTTAATGAATGCGTGCTGAATGAACTTCACTGATTGATATCGTAACACATGAAGTGCGTGCTGACATGAATGCTTGCTGAATGAACTTCACTGATTGATATCGTAACACATGAAGCAATTAACAAAAGACGTGCAATATTCATGGCAAAGATATCCGTCAAATAAGGTACAAATCAAAATCAATCTAACTATAACAATAAGACAAATCGGATCTCGATCAATTCAGAAAATACAGAAATTCATGTTAAAATGTAAAAATATTTTTTAAAAATAGAAAACTGACCGGAAAAATTTCGGCAACCATATTTCTCATGCCTTAAAGACCTAAATTTACATCTGAAGTAGTATTCGTTATCACAGGTTATCTGCAAGTAGGTTAGTCCGGGACATTTTGGATCACACCACGTACATCATAATGTAAATGAACAAGAAAGATTCCTGCCATAATAGACCGTCTTGATGCATCAGACGGACCAGTTGCATGAGACATAAAAATCATGTGTCATGGTAAGTGTCATGGCTTTCGATGAGAACGAATGACAAGCACTTGCAAGTGCAAGATAATATCACGTTTATGTCATCGAAATCTGACGAGCGACCATCCACCTTGTATCATCAATCGTGTTCCGATATGAATCGAAGATCTTACAAGTTAGCATTATCTACATGTAAATTTGTAGACATCTTCAGTTTTTAAAAATTTCGAATGTGTGCATGGATAATGTAATATAACTTCAATATATTGTTTAATTCTGATGTCCATCAAGCTGTAGTCCTACTTAAAATGATGTGACTCTGATGAAGCTTTATTTTGCAGCCTCACACGAAATACAGGTTGAACCCCATTCATCAGCAGAAAGATCGCTTATTGAAAAACTTGATTTCGCATTGGTAAGTGCCGTCATTTCATTTGTTGTTTTATAGTCCGTGACGCGCTTGTAGTGACATTCTCAGTGGTGAAGAACTTAATCGTCGTTGGTCTAGCAATAGCTGCGAATCTGAAATTTTAGCTTATCTGAAACATTAACTGATAATTCTTATTCATTTATGTAAATTTTATTAAGTCCAGTTACATGGAAGGTGAAAGTTCAAATTCTCAAACTTAAGTTAAAATTTAATTCGTAATTAATAGGAAGAGCCATTGGTCAAGCGCATGGCATATCAAAATAATTATATATTTGGCCTTGTGTGTAAATATTGGAACTGTGTATGATACGAAAAAATCGTCTTCACATCGGTCAGAATCAAAAGAAAAATGATGAAAATCTCATTGATTTCAAGAAATTAATTTGCTCTGCGATCTTTAACTCGCGTCGTCGTGTGACGGTGAAAAAACGTTGCAGAGCATGAATTGCATATGTTTCTTCTGCGATACAGTGGCATCTTTCTCCTATTGGGTCATAATGAGCTATCATTAATGAGCCACATTATGTGTTAGTAATGTATGTTGGCTGTAATGTCGCTTTACCGCAAAATTACAACCTAAATCGGTTCTGGTAAGTCTTGATGCTGTATCTTAAATGTTGACTTAAATTTGGGTGTTGCAGGAATACATCGGGAAGGAGTTGAAGCCATCATTGAATGAAGTGAATACCAAACTGGATCGGTTACTAGAGCAAGGTATGGACTCATTGGGGTGTGGTTCAAAGTTCTCGGGAGTTGCTGAAGATGCCCTGGAAAAATTCAAGGTTCCAGTGACAAATGAATCATCGGTAAGTTTAATTTTAGTTACTTCCTCTTTATATGAGTGCGGTGGATTGTTGGTTTTTGATCAGCTTTTCAGGATCACTCAGCTGTGATCTAAGTGCCTGTCTATGGGTCACAGGTTCGAGGCCGATCAAAAGGATCATCGGTAGTCGACAGGAAGGGCATCCGGGCAAAAAACTGCACAAACGCACCGGTCGAAAGTCCACTAAAGCGGCACTTTCCAACCGTCTATTAAGGGGAATAAATGGGAGTAAAGTGATAAAGGAAAAAACAGTATAAGAAGTCATATATCTGAACTAGGCATGGATATACTTTGTACTTCGAGAAAGTCAAAGTTATCGATGATTATCGATTAGAAGCAAGATTTTCATGATGTGAGAAATTTATCTTTATTTTTCTTGTTTTATTTATGCTAAAATTGACCTCGGTAGTTCGAAGACTTTTTCTATTCTTGATGATACTACCTGTAAGATTTTTTGGTTATTGATGCCCTGTTATTTGCTATTTCATAACCTTTTATATGAAAATCCATTTACATTTGATACCCATATTTAATCCATTTAAAAAAACGCATCTTTTTAATTTTCTATGAACAGTCTATTCGACCTGTCAGCTTGTTTTAAACTCAACTTGATGACTTTTCATCTCATTCTGCATGCTTTAATGACTACTGTTACAACTTAGAAAATATGTACAAATTTATTTCGCCTATTGCGTGGATGCCTAATGCTTGATTAGTTCTTTCTTAAGTCATTAACCCCACTATTAGATTTACATTTTCTTGTGCTTTAAATGCAGCAAATACAGATGAAATTTCCCTTATACTTCTTATATTTTTGTAAGAATATTTTCATCATTTCTGTAAGAATTTGATGAAAATTTCATCTAAGTTTTACCAAATTGATGCCCAAGAACAAGCATGTGTCAATAATGGTCATGTTGAAAAAAATTGATGTCACACTTCGTAGAATTCATCGGCCGATAAAGGTAAGACAATACAGGAAGGATGAAATTAGCAGGTACTTCAAAGGGCATGTGATTTAGAATGTTTTTTTTTCAAATAGTGACCAGCAACAAATCGGAATTCGCAGAGAGGGTTTTGAAAGTTAGGTAACTCGTTTTTCCTGTTTAGATAGTTTCAATGTTTTGATAAAGCGAGCTTCACTCAGACGACAAACTACTAAAAAAGTACTTTTTTCAATAAATTCTAAACCGAAATATATATATCCTTAAAATCGTGAGCATTAGTACTATGCTCATGCGGAACGTTCTTTTTATTTATTTTAATGACATCGTGCTCTGATTCGTTGCTAGTTGCCATTTAACCATTTGTGTCAGAAATTCTAAATAACATGTAGTTTGAAGTGCCAGCGATAAGAAGTACTAGCCAATCTTATCTCATTGTACATTTTTTCGTAACTTTCCTCTATCGACGTATGATTTAGTACATAGAATGCCCCAGTTTTCTTCAATGTGACCATCGTTTTAATGCCAGTTTCGTATAGATATGCATGCACCAATAGCAAAATAGAATGCCCATCTTTCAATGAAGAGGAACACAACAATAATCACAACTCATGAAATTTTAATACGGTACGAATGAAATATAGTACCGTATTCGTCACTATCGATGAGGAACGATGCCCAAATTTACTTTTCATTGTCTTACAGGTGCCTTTTTAGTCACTTGGTTTTCATTGCCTTAGAAAGATCGATGAAATTTCCTTAAGTAATCGTGCAAAATGGCCTATACTCATTTACCTTGCAGTTATGCTCATAGTTCATCTAAATGATTGAGAATTGAGATACTAACGAAGAATAACTGCTCCTCTTGTAAATTTGGAAAAATCGATTTACAATATCTTACAAGTAAAGACATTCATGAGTTGTGGGACTGACTTTTGTTGAAAAGTTTTCAATGTGGTAGTCGGCCAATTATGAGCATAGCTGTAGACTTAATCATGGTTTAAACAGGGGTTTTTAGTATGCATAAACATGGTGATTTCAGGTGATGTGTATACCGTCATTATATACAAAATACTTCATTTACATAAATAATGAATTTTAACAATAGATCATCTTTGATAGTCCTTAAGAAGACTGGCCATGCTTTCACACCGGCAGACCAGGAACGTTTTACGTAAAACTATAATACGTAGATATAGAAGGGCTCAATAATCAAAAGTAATGGACGACTCGATACACACAGCAAGAGAAAAAACCAACCAGCATCGCATTTCGGGTCCTTTGATTTCATGTATGCTCTGGTTGGCGGACCCTGCTACATTAATGCAAACCCCAACGTTCAAAGAACCCTATACAAGAAGCGATGCCATACTTCACTAACAAGTGTAAATGTTTGATCAAAATATGAGTGGTGCCATTGCAGCAGATGCCATCCTGTTTGCATTGCCTTTATTGATTCACAGGGAGAAGAGTATAATATAATGAATATAAAATTTATACTTTTCGATTGTAGCCAATCAATGCATTTCGCAACGGTCGGCGTGATCACAAAAATCAGACTGATGATTACAACTAATACGGGTGCACTAGTCGACTGAGGGCAAAATTACGCGTCACTACGTTAAGACTTTGGCGCATAACTTTGCGTTCTGGTTTTCTCGGATTTCAGATTTTAAAAAACGATGTGTTTTCGATGTAAATAAATACAAGCTTTCTCATTTTTATCCACTTGCTTAATTCACATTTCTATTCGAATAATGGACATCTCACTCTCGCCATTAGTGCGCCCTAGACGCGTTATTATGCGTCCTAAAATGGACGCGTAACTACAGGTCTATGACACATCCACCGATCGCCCAGTGTGGTATCGGCCACTTAAATCAAATTCGAATATCATGGCTAGATATCATGATTAAGTAAGGACTCACTGAACATACATTAGATAAACAAGATAACTTCGGATGTAGTGAAGACAGATGAAAGTAACCAAGAAATCAAATGATATTATTCCAAGCACTCCTCTTAGAAAATTTGGCTTTATTCCCACTATTATGGTGCTTTGTCCATATTGCCTCTTTCTCCCCATCTCTTTTTCTGTTTCGTCTCACGCTCTATTGTTGCATTCCACTAAATTTGATGTTTCGTTTGAATGGTTGCTTATTTCTGAGTTTGTGTCTGTTTCTTACAGCTCTTTTTTGTTCATTTGTTCTTTTTTCAGCAGTCCTGCCAGATTCTCCAAACTAGCATTCCAACGTAACCAAAAAAGCATTCACGACCATTTCAGTCAGTTAAATATAAACCTCTCAGATATCTTTTGGTGGACTGACTATGCTGTTGTTTCAGTGCGTCGACAGGTCTAGTAATGATAATAAACGTTCATCCTTGCTAAGTAGAAATCAAAGTACAAAGTTAGAGGGAGGAACAAGAAGTAGGTGGCTATCTATGGTAGGAATGAATGGACAGTACAAAAGAAGTTATCGTAGATTACATAGCTGACCCTTGTTACGCATCATACTCCTATGAATGACATCACCGGCACCTCGTATCTTAGCAATCTTCATATCACAACACTCCCAAGTTCGACATTTCGTACATGCTCATTGACAATGTTCATCAGTTCATTCGTCTCTCTGTTGAAGCTCGGTTTTCACAGGAATATGACAGAGGCAATGCCAAATGGTCATCAAATTTTGTAGTCCTGAAAAACATTGGGGAAAGAGGCAATATGGACAAAGCACCATAATAGTGTGAATAAAGTCGATTTTTCCTTGAGTAGTGCTTGGATTTATTTGAATTCTTTGTTACTTTCACCCATAGATTATATTAAACTTCAAGTACTAGACAGGTAAACACTTCTGTTCTCCACGGCCGAAAAGTACGCGCGGACATTAAGCGAGCTCGAACTTTACAATGTATGGTTGCCAGTCCATGATTGGATGGCTCATACTACCCATATTTGATGTAATCATAAGTCTGATTTTTCTGATCATTCCGACCGTTGGTCGACGGAATGCGTTGATTTGCTTAAATTACAAAGTATAAATCATATATATTCATATATATAAATATATAAATATTATATAATATTATATATAATTATTATATAAATCATAATATATATTCATATATTACCCCTCTTCTCCTATTTGAATCAATTTTGTACCATGGGCTTTATTAAATAAATAACTTCTATTATAGTTCATGTATTTACACATATTTACCAGTTAAGTCTGCTAAATTTTAATTCAAACATCTCTCTACATGTACAAGAGTATTGAATGCTCAGTGCTTAAAAGTAAATGGCTGACTTCGTCGATTACTCGTTTAAGATTACTTTGGCTGTGAAAAATCCATGTAAAACTAGTCTGTAAAAGTTACGCTGCAGATATTGAATTTAATATATCATGCCTCCTATCAACTAGAATGTTAGATGTCTTAGTTGTTTTTATTTTCATTTCAGTTGGACGAGCTCGAGCTCCGACTTTCGGGATCCTCGATTCTCCGATCTGATTTACGGAAGTCGCTGTTCCTAATGGCCCCAAAAGATAAAGGGATTGGTAAAGGAAGGGCTGATGCAGGCTATGTAGCGCGTGTTGTATGCCGCCTCATAGCACCAGATGAAATATTCCAGTATTTTACTCGCGAACCGTCTTCAAAGTCAAAGAAGAAACCATTATCATCAAATTATCCACGAATACAGCAAGCCATCACTTCCGTAGTAATGAAATCTGCAGCAGTTGGAGTGGACCAAGCTTTGACGGGTATCAGTGCCCATCTAGCCCGCTGTAGTGACCGACGTAAAAGCAAGGAACACCGTCTTCAAATGGAATCGCAGTATCGGATGAGTAGTCCACTCAATGACTCTCAGGACACTGTTTCGGTCAGTAGTGAGAATAGTGATAGCGAAACTAGAGATGTGTAAAGCGCTTATTACATTTACTTGCATCGTGATCTTTTGATGAAACACTTACGAAGTCGATTGATGTTTTGCTACAAGTATTTTGCTATCTAATGCGAAGTGATATTGAAAGCAACCCTTGCAATTGTAATTTGTGCAGACGACAATTCTTGTTCAAGCCAAAATGAAAACCGATGTTAATGCAATTTATAATATTTTCGTGGATGTAGCAATATCCTTCAAGTATGAAGTGCAGACTGAAATTCGACTCATTCCCCTTTCCAAATCGCTCTCAATTTTACTTTGATTTTGTAATTGTGACACCTCAGGTTGTTTTAATTGTATTTCTATATTTTTTCTCTTATGGCTGAAAAGCAATATTACCGATTTGTAATTGTGGTGTACGAAATCTCAAACGTTTCTATAGTATGGTTGAAGTTTAAAATTGCTTTGAAATTAGTGTTCTACATGAGTCATTAATGTATTTGACTTGTTTGTTTTTTCTCAAACCATTTCAATAGCACTCCTTTTGTAATAAAATACTACTTTTAATAATGATACTAATTTTTGTCAATTTCAAATTTGGTCATCATGGGCTTAATGTACATGTTAACGATTATTGAGGACAGCTCAGTGGAGGACTACAAAACAGTATGGGTTTCTATGATATCTGTAGATGCACCGTTGGATATCCTTGATAAGCTATAACCGATAACCTATGGTTACCCGTCGCAAGCTGAGCTTCGATGGAGGATAACCATCCGTAAAACGCGGATAACTTTTAGGAAATCAAGGATTTTGTGGGGATATCCTTGTACATGGAAGGATATGCACGGTTATCCAAGAGATGCTGAAACGGTGAACGCGGATAACTTGGGGATACCTAAGTGATATCATCAGGCGGATAAAAATTCTCGTACCCACTTGTTCCGTTCATTCCGTCGCTTTATCCTTCTCCGTTTATTCACGGTTAAAAAACGGTTAGCGTATGGACATCATTTTGCTCGAGGGGTAAAGCTAGGAGCAGGACGAAGCGGGTCAGAAATGCTGCTCTGAGTGGCAAAATGGCGATTAAAGGCTTCACCAATATCGCTATCTGAATCTGTCGGCTCTCCGTTGAGCAACATTTTAGGAATTCTTGATCGCTTCGATTTTCCAAGGACTGTGTTAACTAGCTTCCACCAATCTCTGCAATTAACACCATCAACTCGAATTGCTATCTTGCTAGAGTAAGTCCACTTCTCACGACGTACGGCTGAGTTAAGCAGGTTTCTAGCATTCTTGTGTTCTGAGTAATCCGAATCGCGCCGATGTATCTTCCACTTGTTCCACAAGCACAGTTTCCTCTTGGTCAAAAGCCAGCATTCACGATTGAACCTCTTCTTTCTCTTTAGATTGTGCTTCACTACCGCCCCGGTATATTCACTTTCATAGCGTCTACAATGACTTCTGATAAGAGATACCAACAGGTTTCGAGATCTTCAGTGTCAAGGATTGAACACCAGTTGGCAGAAGCAATATCTCCACGCAATCCTTCCCAATCGCTATTCCGCTATTCTTGTAGTCCCAAACGACGACCGACGAAACGTTTGGCTTCTCAGCTCTCATGAAAACATCCTTGAAACTAAAGACCACAACACAGTGATCACTAGTTCCAACAGGGGGCTCCGTACGTAAGTATGAGAAAGATTCTGTGTCGTCCACAAGGACCACATCCAGCAAGTTACCAGAAATAACTCCATTAGTAGACGAAGAGAAGATCCTAGTTGGATCACGTACTATCTGATTCATGGCCAACTCAGTACTCAGGTCAAAGCCGCTAATCCCGGAGGGCGAACAATGGTTCGTAAACGGTAACCAGGTAGGGTCATGCATGTTGAGATCACCAGCAATGCAGAACTTTGCAGCTGAATGTCTTGAAAAAAGAGCAATAGCATCACGTTTAATCTGATCAAACACTGTGACAGAGTACTGGCTGGAGTTGTAACATGCACAGAGTACGACATTGCTGGGACTTAAAAATAGTTGAATCCACAAGGTCTCATATTCTTTCGTAACTGTCGTGGAAAGGGTGGTGGGAAGAATCTCTTGCTTCACATAGACAGCTGTGCCACCACCGTGAGTAGGACGATCGGCCCGAAAACAATTGAAGCCATGAATTTGAAAGGCAGATTCATCGTGAATGTTAGGAATAACGAATGTTTCATTGATAATTATGACCGAAGGATATGGTGAGGCAGTCTCCAATCGCATTAGTAGCGATTCAAAATTTTAGTGCAGACCACGCAAATTCATTGTCCACATAACAACATCGACAGGCTTTGCGTTTATAATTGGTTCATCCGGGAAATATTTGTAAAATAGGGAATTCTGATCAGGGTAACTGCACGTATCTTTCGAAAAAGAGACTAACGATTTAGATAAATGAGGGATCATAGACGAATACCATCTTGCCAAAAAAGTCCAATACGTTTGAAGCAGTGAATGAACAATATTTCCTTTTCTTTCCAATTGTCAAAACAGTTGGTTCTCTATATTCACCCTATCAAGAACTGTATCGTTCAAATAGAACTTCGAGGACTTGATGTAGATGCGATCGCTAGGTATTAATCTCGATTTGCAGTCTTTCTTAACATCACGAAGTCTCTTTTCTTCTTGTCTGACAAGATATGAAACGTCCTTATTGACATCGACCTTTCCAAATGCATTTCCATTCAGCTTCTTCTGTTGAAATAACAGCTATTGCGGTCCTTCATTTCATCAAATTGCACAAGCAACGGCCTATTTCTGCCAATCTTCTCATGACCAAGACGCTTAGGAGCCAAGACGCTTATGACGTTATTCTTTCTTTTCTCATACTCCAGATTCCCTATGTAGAGTTGCTGATTTAGCACGGTCTTCCGAATTCCCTCCATCTCCGTATCAATACGAACTTGGTTGAACTTTATATGCTCTATAGACCTTTCAATGCTGTCTATTTTGGAGATAACCCCATCAATGCGGTTCGAAAGTCTGCTTTCTAACTATGTAATGAATGACTTGAAAAACTGGACAGTTATCACTTCTTCCGATACGCTTGACTTGGAGTGAAGTTTGTCATCTGATTTCGATGATGAGAGTGCCTCTATCAAGGCATTTTGCAGCTGAGCCTTCGTTAGCTTGCTTATTTGACTAGCGGATAGCTTGCGAGTTGAAGAGCGAGAACAATCAGACAATCGTTGTTATCAGGCATGTCAAAATCACGATGCGCACCAACGATCCACCAAAATGATAGCCAGACGGTCTCGAACCCAGGTCACCAGAAGCAATCCGACTACAAGTTAGTGTGTTAATCCACTAGACCAGTACAGCTGTTCAGAAACGACGCGGAAATAACCACATTTGGAGATACACTGTACACTATACATATTTCATTGCTCATCATGTTAATGTCTTCCACTCTTATTTCTTTATTGATCGCTATGGTCATAGTAACGTCATCGCGTACTTAATCATGAGAGTAGTACTTGGATTTACAAGTCTTAGCGAATGCAGATAAATATTGAAATAGTTGAGGTTCCAAAATTAATCCTTGCGGTACCCTTCCATTTACTCGGTGAAACGAGCTGTGATGATTACTCAGTCTGACACATTGTGATCTTTCTCGCAGGTAATCATTTTTAAAACTGCTTCTGTGGTTTTTCTATCCAATGCAGATGTAATTTTCTCATGTAGAGAACAATTAGAGTACACTTTGTAGAGGACATTTTCTTGTATGCATACTGATATTAATCAGCAGTTCGATTAATATGATCCTGTTTACACAATTTAGTATTTGCTTTTCCAGCATCTTCATCTGACGTGCCATTATAGAAATAGGTCTGATGTTCTCAATGTCAATAGGATTAGTTTTAGGAATAGGGCATTAATTGGCACATTAAAGTTTTTCGGGAATATGGCATTTAATTAAGCAGCAGTTTTCTAGGCTTATATAGGTAGCAATATAATAGCAAATGGGTAGCTTTAAATGCATCAATATTTTATCGAGGTATATCAAAAAGTATACGCTTTTCTTCATGAAATTATTCCCTAGTTAAAAGGCTTAAGAAGAATGCAGTAATAGTCCGATTTTCCAATTGAATCCAGAATCTCAACCGGTATCAGATATCTGCAGTTGTTCTTGATATGAGAATTTGATCGAGTATTAAATTATTGCGGGTTGAACTGTTAATACACTTCTGCAGACAGTAGACTTGCTGAAGGTCTCCAAGGAAAAAGTCAATAAGGTCTCCACAAATTATTCTATTAAATTCAGGATTGATGGGCAAATTTTCATAAGTTCTAACTGTATGAAATCATTTATCTCAATATGCTTATCCACTCTCAAATTAGGAGGAATACAGCGGCAGAAGGAAGAGTTTGCAACTTACTGATTCTAAAGGAACTTAGGCTTCAATTCCATTTGGAATGCGATTCTTGAAAGAGAACGTTTTCATCTTCGAAGAAGTCAAATACAGAATTCCTCAACATTTCCTGTGTTCGCATTGAATTAAAGCACGGAGCTTTGTCATGCAACAAAGTAGCTTGATAAATGTTTTGTACGTTTTCCCCGTTTATCAGAACCGGAAATACATTTTGCTCAAGCATAACTTCAAGATAATAGTCTCCATTTTATGTTTCACCGTCTTCTTTGATCAGCCACATCATTTTCTTGATGCTAAGCAAGTGAAAACTCCAATGCAGGAAGGGCGAACAACCATTTCTCGATAATGTTCATCGTCCTCGATTTCTTGGATGGATGTTGCCCAAATTCTGTCGTTGCAAAACCATAGTCGATTTTCTCGTCGTTCAAATGTTTTGAGAATGTGATGCGGCTTCATTTCCAAAGATTTTCTTTATCGATGGACTGTCATGCGGGAAGGAGCTTGCTGTTCATCTCCTCTTCTCCTTAACAGCTCCTTCGATAGCTTCCGGCAACTTTGATGTTGTTTGCTGCTTGCCAGTCGCATGATTCTCTTCTCGTGCTGGTATGGGGCATAACCACCACTTCCTATTCCCTCTTGTTCCATCTTGCAGTCATAAGGATCTCTCCTCCAGTTGTTCTTGACAAACTCCTCACTTCTCCCAATTTGTAAGCGACCCACAAGCCTGTGATGAAGGCTATGCCGCATCTTTGGATTCCCTTAATGTGATTACTCTTATTCGATCAATAAAACGCTTCTCTTCACTATCAACCATATCTTCTTTATTCCAAAGTGAAAAATGACTTGAAGGAACTGCGGACTGCTTTTGTGATAAAAATAGAGGTGACATTCGATGTAACGCTACTCTCTTGTTAATGCATCGATCGATGACATCCTTTCCACTGTGTAAAGAAAAGCTTTCCTGCGTGTGACCTTTGCAGATCAGAAACAGCTAGAGTTTCCTACCGCCTCACACCGAATCGGCTCATGGGCATGAGCCGGGATCCGATCCGATTACTGCATGCGTGTTCCGAGAGCCAATGGGTAGTGATCGGGTAAATTATCCGAGATCCGGGTGTGATCGGGTTATGAAATTTATGCCTACAATTATTCAAGTATACAATCAAGTGCCTTAACTTAACTGTTTGTATTTTGTACCATAAGGCACCATATTAATGTTCCGCCTGAAAAAGAACACTACTTTGCAAAGTTATAGGGGCCTATATAGGGCATAATCTGCAAAACTAGCAATCGTGAAAGACTGCATGATTCCTATTTCAGGAACCCTAGTCTAGTCTACTATTGCCAGCCACCCCACAACATCAACAAGAAGAGCATCTCGTGAGCTCGTATTTCAAAGTCAACTGTACAAAGGATTGTCCATCAAGCAATTAACTTGTACCCCTAAAAAGGCGCCTGTAGCACTTGACGGCTGAGGATCATTAATAAGAAAGCAAACAATTTGCGGAAGACTTTGGCCAGGGTTTGTGATTGGGATTTTGCGTTATGTTATTAGCTACTAGAAATCCTTTCAGCATTTTTCACTTCT